>CAUYQV010090844.1:0-24446 GCA_963574575.1 Galagoides demidoff | reverse complement strand
CGTTCAAAGATATGAGTTACAGGTATCCCAGAAAGGGAAGAAAAATACCCCAGAGGAATGGAAGCCATACTAGAGAACATTATAAATGAAGATTTCCCAAATATCACCAAAGATTCTGACACACACCTTTCAGAGGGATATCAGACCTCAGGTCACCCCAACTCTAACAGAGCTTCTCCAAGACACATTGTGATAAACCTGTCCAAAGTCAAGACAAGGCTCAGCGCCTGTGGCTCAAGTGGCTAAGGCGCCAGCCACATACACCTAAGGTGGCGGGTTCGAATCCAGCCCAGACCCACCAAACAACAATGGCTGCAACCAAAAAATAGCTGGGCTTTGTGGCGGGCACCTGTGGTCCCAGCTACTTGGGAGGCTGAGGCAGGAGACTCGCTTGAGCCCAGGAGTTAGAGGTTGCTATGAGCTGTGATGCCATGGCACTCTACCCAGGACGATAGCTTGAGGCTCCGTCTCAAAAAAAAAAAAAAAAAAGAAAAAAGAGAGATGAAGAGACATGACTGATTGTAATACAAAGCCTCTTTTGTTTAAGAAAAAGGTATGAGGGCGGCACCTGTGGCTCAAAGGAGTAGGGCGCCGGCCCCATATGCTGGAGGTGGTGGGTTCAAACCCGGCCCTAGCCAAAATGCAAAAAAAAAAAAGATAAAGGGGGACAGCGGCTGTGGCTCAAAGGAATAGGCACTGGCCCCATATGCCGGAGGTGGCGGGTTCAAACCCAGCCCTAGCCAAAAGAAAAAAAAAACTGAAAAAAGGAAAAAGGTATGAGAACAGTAGTGGCTGGATTAATGAAATCTGGATTACACTAACATTGGCTCCAGGTTACACTTTGCATTTGGATAATCATACTAGGCATATGTAAAAGAACGTTTTGGGAGACACAACCTGAAGTGGTCAGGGATAAATGGGAACCATGACCCCAACTGAACTCCCAGGTAGATCAGAAAAAAAAAACAAAACGCACATATGTACGAATATTTAATATAGAGAATGATAAACCAAATGGGGCAAGGTATAAACAATTAGTAAATGAGACAGCATATGAAGAAATTACTTGCACTATTCTTGACAGCTTTCTATAAATTTGAAATTGTACTCAAATAAAGAATTTAAATTAAAAGGCCCTCCAAGTCTTCAAAAGAAAGGTACAACAAAATACATTTTCTTCAAGGTCATAGATGAATGTCAATAGACAGAAAGGAGTCTGGAAGGATATAACCCAAATTGATTTAAGCTAACAGTCACATCTCAGGAGGAGGTATAAGAACCTGGTTTGAGGGCTATTAGCTTTATCTGTCACATTCTAAGTTTCTGACAAAGAGAATGCGTGCCTGTATTAATCATGTCATTAAAACTTAACTAAAACATTCAGGTGTGTATCAGTGGTTTCTGGCCTTCAAGGACCCCATCTTGTTCCCCCAGAGACTTCCCAGAGCAACTGAATCTGCAGAGTCATGCCTTAAAAACTTTTGATCTGAATGAGCCCCACAGTGAATAACACACAGACCCAGGATGACCACACTGAGATAAGATGGACACCCTCAGCACATGCCCCCTAACATCAAACTGGGGTTAGAAGCAGACACACTCAACAGGTAAAATATTTCAGAGTCATCAACCTATTATTGTTATCCTGTCCTGCCCCCCTCCTCTGTTCTAGTCACCTCCTGGTGGCCAGTGGTTCATCTGGGCCTTTGGTTAACCCCCTACCCTGCCACCCTTTCTTAAGTTGGAAGCTTCTTTAGACCTTTCTCTCTAATCTAGAATAGTGTCCCTTCAATTCCTTCTCACTATTACTTCTTCTAACTCCAGGATTTCTAACCCTAAGCTCCTTTGATTGACACTGTGGCCACTGTGAGCCCTGTGAGCCCTGTGAGCCCTCGGAATCCCCTTCCCAATCCTCACAACGTGCCAAGCTGTGTAGCCTCACCTGATGGGCTCTGATGACAAAGCCAGCAAACAGGGTCTGTGGACAGCCCGCATGCAGCATCTAAGTCATCCCAGGCATGTCATGGCCCCAAAGGCTCCTACAACAGCTGGCTTCCTGTCACTGCTGGCAGGGGTACAGTTATCACACATCTAATTATCTGTGTTGAGACAGGCTTCCAGCTGGGCTTGTCACGGTGTTTGACGAGAAGAGAGCCTGTCAGGCCACAGCAAGGGAAACGACCATACAGAGCTTGTGCCAGTGAATCAGGAACCAAACGAACGGTGGCTGGACTCAAGAGTCAGGCAGGCCTGGGTTTGAATCCCACCTCTTGGCCATGACTCTCACTAACTGGGTGATCTTAGTCAACTGACTTTTGAGCCTCAGTTTCCCTGTCTCTAAAATGATCACAAAGCTACAGACAACTCAGAGCGGCTGTAGGATAATAAGGAAGATGACCATCCATCCCTATTTGCGTAGGATAACCTCAATTACACTTGTTGCCCTTTCACTCTCAAAAGAGTCCAAGTTTTGACAATAAATTACATGATCGCCCTAATCAGAGAGGATGATAGCATCAAAGTTAGGCATACGGCAGAGGCCAACGGGTGTTGGTTTCTTTCCTCCTTCCAGAGAATTTAGAGCACATTAATACATACAGTTTGTGTTCAATTCAAAAATAGTTTAATATATATCTTGATTATTATACAAGGGTGTCCATAAAGTTTGCGTGTGATTTAAAATTTTAAGTTTGGATAAAATTTTGAATTGCACACGAACTTTACGACACCCTTATGTAACAATCAAGATATGTTTCAGGGCTAGGAGAGTATTCCTCCAGTGTGATTTTCATACATGTACAAATGAATCTTGGAGGAGGTCACGTAAGAATGAATGACAGGCAACCTGCAGCCAAACCTGGTAAATCCACCATTTCTTCTTACGACCTCGTCTCCATTTCAGTGTTGGTGCTCTGAGTGTCACCTGCATGGCCTCTCCTGTGAACTCACCATTCATCTTTTTTTTTTTAAACACACCCACATTGTTGCCATCCAATGATCTTTTTTATTTTTTGAAACAGAACTTATTTCGGTAGTAAAGAATTAAAATATGACTGTGACAATAAAAAATAATATAGAAAAATATTTAAAATCTACAACAGTAATTCTTAAAATTAGATAAGCACTAGAGTTTATGCTCAACTTCTACTTGAAACATGAATCAGCATTTTATATGTACTAAGTGCATTGGAAAAAAGCATGTACTGGCAATTTCAACTAATTGTTATAATTCAAAAATAAGTTTATATAACTGGTCTGGCCCTTTTGAAAATGTTAAGTACAAATCTTGGAGATGCATTCTTTGAAGCTGACCTCACTCGACAGACTTATAAATCTACCATCCAACACAAGGTTAAGCCTTTACTAATCCATCCTTATAATTAGATCCACCCAGAGAATATGTGTACTTTTTGGAGGAAACAAAGTGAGATATTACATTGGTATAAAAGCTGGTAAAAGGGGTTTTAATCCAGACACTAAATACAGATGAAGAAATACTACCTGGCTCCAGTTCCCAGCCAGAACCATGGGCAGGTTCTTTGGGAATAATAGATGAATTTTATCCATCTCTTTCCCAAAGTTTGACTTCCAACTAACATACAGGTATTATTTGTATGTAGAACATACAAAAAGAATCAGAAGAAGTTTGGATAAAGAAGATAGTGAACGCTTCAGTAACTATTGTTAACAGTTTGCAGAGTAAGATGATCTTCTCTGGGAAGAATGGTGTTAACACAGCAGCACTATATTCACCAGGCTCTCCCAATGAGTTGGTCGTGTGCCAGGAAGCCAGACCCTCTGGCTGCTCACAGCATCACTTAGCTTCCCTTTATTCATCAGGAGGTGGCTCTTGAACTTCAATCCATCACCCTTAGAAAGCCAGAAGTCAACCAATATCTTCTCATCCATTTTTACCAAATTCACTTTGAAAATGAGTTTATTGTTTCTCCTATCACTTATTGATAACAGTAACCTGAACCATGTAATTCTTCTTCGAAATTTCAAGCATTGATAAGATTTTTCTGCATCCGGTTTGGTAAAGAATTGTGTCATTCTTTCGACCAGGTGCTGCCAGGGGTTCTGTGAGGGTCCTGGGGTGCCAAGGAACGGCCTATTCAGAAGCACATGATCAGGACTTGTGGGTTGGGAAAAACTGGTTCCTGTACCACTTTATCAATGTATGAGGGACTGGGATCCCATACAGACAGACCTGTCCATGGTTCTGGCTGGGAACTGGAGCACTTGACATTTTCTTCACTAGAAGCACTCGGATGGAGAGAAGTTCCAAACTGGATTGAAGAATCCGCTGGGAGACCCTGACACATCACCTGAAGTGACTGAAGTGACTTGGGGCCTCTCTGCCCCTTTCTAGAGGGGTTCACTGTACCATCTATCTTTTTTGATATGTGGGACGGTAATTCTTGCTGATGGATTCTCAACTAGGATTTTATGCAGCAGAGCTAGAGAAGCAGAACTGATTTTTTCCCAAGGGTTGAGGTATGTTTTTTTGTTTGTTTGTTTTTTCCTTTCCAATCAGAATATTCCTGACAACTCCCACTGGGCTGGTCCCATGGCAATTCTCCAGCCAACACAGGAGGCAGCATTGTTTGTTCCACAGGACCAAACATCAACTGTTTCTACGCGGAATTCTTTTCTCTTCAGAAGTTCTGGAGCCCCTAGGTAAAGTACCACACATCTTATTCAACAAACGTTCTTGATTATTATGTTGAAACATTGCTGCCAAGCCAAAGTCAGAGACTTTAAGGTTATCCTGTTCATCCAATAGGAGATGTTCTGGTCTTAGGAGAAGACCAGGTGAAGTACAATAGCTAACACACCAAAGAAGCCATTCTGTCTCTGTGGGCACCCTCTCCCAGAGTTTGCACCAAGTCCCGGCTTCCCACAAAAGGAGCTACCACGACTCCTCCCAGCACCACACAGGGTGTCCTTTGCCAGCCACAAACGCAGCACTTTTCCCGCCAAAACCCCATCCAATGATCTTTTATCCTTTTGACTCTCTGTTCCTGTATGCTAATGTTTTTTAATCACATCAAACCCTCCAGTTCTTCAACTCTTTTTTCTATTCTAGTGATTTTCAACCGGTGCGCCATAGCACACTGGGGTGCCGTGAGAGGATGTCAGGTGTGCCTTGAAAATTTTTACAGATCATTAAATTATTTTTAAAGAAGTTGGGAGGGTGATTGGTGGGATCACGCCTATGGTTCATCTTATAAGGGCACATGTGAATCTTTCTAAATGTAGAATATAAATGTCTTAACACAATAACTAAGAAAATGACATGAAGGCTATGTTAACCAGTTGGATGACAATATTTCAAATTGTATATGAAAACACCACACTGTACCCCATGACGGTATTAATGTATACAGCTATGATTTAATTTAAAAAAAGTTCAAAACCATAAGTATGTTCCTTTTTTACTTTTTTTTTTTTGATCAATATAATTTAAGTGTGCTGCAGAAGTTTAACTATGAGTTCAAGTGTACCAGGATATAAAAAAAGGTTGAAAAACACTGATGTGTTCCATTGGTGCACTGCTTTTCCCAACCCTGCTCCAGTAGAGAAGCCTTTTGATCATTTTTGATTGGGGTTTAAATGTCTTTACTTCCCTGTCACTTTTAACATCATCCTCTCTGCATACCGCTGACCATCAGGAATATTGGCCTTAGATTGTTCCCAGAGGACAACATCCCACACGGGGACTTTATGCTTCCATATACTCATGGTCTCCAGCCACAACCTGGCCCCACACACTGCCTGTTGACCATACGGGGTGTCCCTAGTCCACTCCCTTTCCCATTCTCTACAGAAGCAATTTCAAGATTATGCAATTTTTTTGTCTTTCTCTCTTTTTCTTTCTTTCTTTCTCTCTCTCTCTTTCTTTTTTTCTGATAGCTCACTGCAACCTCAAACTCCTAGGATGAGGCAATCCTCCTGCCTCAGCCTCCCAAGTAGCTGGGACTATAGGCACACTCCAACATTTCCAGTTATATTTTTTTCTAGTTTTAATAGAGATGGAGGTCTCACCCTTATACAGGCTGGTCTTGAACTACTGAGCTAAAGGGATCCTCCCACCCAGCTTGCCAGGATTATAGGTGTGAGCCACCATGCCTTCCCTCAAGATTGCAATTTTTAAGGCTCCCATCTGATACCTATCTCTATCTCTCTGATCTGATGGTCTTCTTTATTATATGTGTTTGTCATTAACTTCTAGTTCTAGTTTTCATCAGAAAATGTGGGCTGAGCAATTTCTGGGGATATAGTGGGGAAAATTTAATAAGGCTTCTCTAGCAAGTTAATATATCACCAATTTTTATAGATAAGTAGAAAAGAAAGTAATTCTCTTAGAGAACGCATCAGGGCTCCAGATAGAGATATTTGATGTTCATTTTAATTATATTCTTTTTTTTTTTTGGCTGGTCCTGGGTTTGAACCTGCTACCTCAGGCATATGGGGCTGGCGCCTTGCTCCTTTGAGCCACAGGCGCCACCCCTTTAATTATATTCTTTAAGTTTCTATATACCTTTTTAAATCTCATTTTGTCTCTCAAAGACTGACAAAGAATGTTTTTAAAGCCCTCCTGGTATATCACTCTGATTACAAGTCCTTTGTTGGATTTGTGATGTGCAAACACTTTCCTTCCATTATGCAGTTTGTTCTTTCATTCTATAACACTGTCTTATGCAGAACGAAAATGTTTTAATTTTAATGTAGTCTGACTTAGGATTTTTTCCTTTTATAATTCATCTTTTTAATGCCATGTATAAGAACTCTAATTCCAGAATTTTATAAAAATTTCATAAAATTTTTCTCTTGTGTTTTCTAAAATTTTATAACTTCATATTTTACACTTTGATCTATGATCATTTTATTTTTCTTAGTGCCATCTCAGTCTCCCCAAAATGCTAGGCTTACAGGCTTGAGCCACTGTGCCCAGTCCATGATGCACTTTGAGTTAATTCTTCTACAAAGTATCAGGTGGAGACCAAGGTTCATTTTGTTTATATATCTACTTTTTCTTTCTCCATCAATATCATACTAAACTTGATTGCTAAAGTTTTTTGTTTGTTTGTTTGTTTTTTGAGACAGAGCCTCAAGCTGTCACCCTGGGTAGAGTGCTGTGGCATTATAGCTCACGACAACCTCCAGCTCTTGGGTTTAAGCGATTCACTTGCCTAAGCCTCCCAAGTAGCTAGGACTACAGGCTCCCGCAACAACACTCGGCTATTTTTTGGTTGTAGTTGTCATTGTTGTTTGGCAGGCCTGGGCTGGGCTCAAACTCGCCAGCTCTGGTGTATGTGACTGGCACCTTAGCTACTTGAATTACAGGCAATGAGCTGATTGCTAAAGTTTTATATATTAAATCTTAAGAGTGGGTACTGATTCCTCCAACTTTATTCTTCACCTTAAAAATAGTTTTGATCCTTCTGGTTTCTTTGCCTTTCTTATTTTAGGAGGGGAGCCTATAGCCCCAAGACCATGTGAGCCCCTCCAGATCCCTAAATGTGTCCCCTTGATGGAATCCAAACTTCACAGAACAAATCTCTATAAAATTTGAATTCAGTCAAAAGCCACACTCAAGGATTTAGATAGAAGGCCACATGTGGTCTCAAAACTGTAGGGTCCTGAATCTTTGAATCCATGAACATTGTATATCTCTGCATTTATTTGGGTATGCTTTAATTTCTTTCAGTGTTTTGTAATGTTCAGCATACAGATTCTAGATGTGTGTTTTCAGATTTACATACAAATATTTCATTTGTTTTGGAGCTATTGCAAATGATATATTTTTTAATTTTGTTTTCTAATTGTTAAAACAGTAGAACCTCTGTAAGTTGACCACCCAAGGGACCATAACAAACTGGTCAACATACAGAGGTCATCCACATTAGGGAACTAGGCCAACTGTACCTGATACATATATGTGGTGTGTGTCTGGTCCATGAAAATTAGGTCAATTTAAGGAGGTGGTCAGTGTAGGAAGGTGGAGGTCCTCCTATATATAAAAATATAATTGATTAATTGATTTTTTGTGCTGACCTTGTATCCGGCACCCTAGCTAAACTCATTTATTAATTCTCATAATTTTTGACAGATTCATATGGATTTTCTACATAGGTAATCATATTTCCTGTTTTCCTATGGACAGTTTTTATTTCTTTCCAATACATATGCCTTTTATTTATTTTTCCTGTTTTATTGCACTGGCTAGATATTCAGTATGTTGTCAAATAGGACTGGTGAGTGTGGATAACCTTGTTTTATTTTATAGCTTAAGGGGAAAGCATACAGTCTTTCCTCCTAAGTTCATCATTAAGTACGCAATAGGTTTTTGGAAGGTATCTTTTATCAGGTCAAGGAAATTCCTTTCCATTTCTAGTGTGTTAAGAACTTTCATCACGATTTACTATTGAATCTTATCAAATGTTTTCTCTGCATTAACTGATTTGTTTGCTGGTTTTTGTTTTTTTACATTCTTAACATGGTGCCTCCCTTTGATTGGGTTTTGTTGACTGAACCAACCTTGCATTATGAAGATAAAACTCATTTGGTTGGGATATACTATTCTCTTTATATATTGCTAATATTTTGCTGAAGACATTTACATTTATGCACACAAGGGATATCTGTTTGTAGTTTTCTCATACTTTATTTTTGAGAGAGACAAGTATCACTATGTTCAGGATGTTGTTCAGTTGCTACTCACAGGTGCAATCACAGCTCACTGCAGCCTCAAACTCCTGGCCTCAAATGATCCTCCAGCCTCAGCCTCTCTAGTAGCTGAAGAGTATAGGTACACACCATCACACCTGGCCTCTTGCACTATTTTTGTCTGGTTTTGGTAGGTTAATAATTAGCCTCATAACTTAAGTTGAGAAATGTTCCCTCCCCTCCCTTTTTGGAAAAACTGGTGTTTCTTCTTAAAGTGTTTGGTAGACTTCACCAATATAAATTTCACTTTAAGGACTTCTTTAGCGGATTTCACAAAGTTCAATGTGTTGTGTTTTCATTTTCTTTTAGCTCAAAATATTTTTTAATTTCCCCCGAGACTTACTCTTTGAACTAAACTATGGATTCTTTAGAAGTTTGCTCTTTAATTTCCATATTTTCCCAAACGCTCTACTCCCATGATTTTAGCTGCTACCTAGATACTGACAACTCCCACCCACACCTCTTTACTGAGCTTTAGAACCATATGTACAACTATCTACTGGCCATCTTGTACTGAATGTCCCATAGGTATGCCAAATTCAAAATGTCCAACAATATTTATTTCTTTGCTCCCTTTCTTTCAATGTCAGTCTTGAGTGAGTATTTAACCATCCTCCCACTGTCCAAGTGAGAATCTGGAAATCACCCTTGTCTCCTTCCCTTGGTGCAATCTAAGACTATGTACTGTTTCTTCTGCCCCCTTCGCACTTTGTGTACCTGAGCCCTTCTTGCTAGCCATCCTGCTACCACCTTAACAATAATAATTGTGTCATAAGGCTATTGTGATGATCGAGTTCTATCTGAAGCCTGGTATTGTGCCTGGCAGGTGATGAGTGATTCACACACAGCAGCTACTCACATGGCTGCTGCTTGGGCACTCATTTTTCCTCTCCTGGTGGAATTAAATATCCTCCTGGTTGGTTTTTAGCCTCAAGTCTCAGGCAGCCCTTTCTTCACTCCCTACCAAAGCAATCTTCCAAAAACTCAAATCTCATCATATACTTCCCAAACAAAAAGGTTTCACAGGTTTAGAAAATCCATGATTAATGTTATTCACTATAAAACCAGGTCAAAGGAGAAAAACTGTACAATTATCTCAAAAATGACCAAAAAAGGCAACTGACAAACAACTCAATAATCATTCCCTCTTATTTAGAGAAACAGGAATAGCTGTATGCTTCCCCTGACATAATAAACATATCAATGGCTTTCATCATGCTTACTGGTAAAATTCTAGAGGCATATTTAGGCCACAAATGAACCATGCCTGCTATCACCACTATAATTTAACATTGTTCTAGGGGTACCGACCAGTGCAATTACATAAAAGAAAAGTATAAGAGGCTTAGATTTTGGAAAAGAGAACACAAAATTAGCCAGTATTGTGTGAACTGTATCTTAGAGGAATTCTTCAAAGCTTCTGGTGTGTGACTGATGCCATTTTTCTGGTTTGAAACCCTGATCAATTTTTTTCCCATTTCTAATCTCTTAGTCATTTCAGTGGGAATTTGGAAGAAGGAGACATTAAATATATTGTCTTGATTGAGCATGAATTACTTTTTTAATTAGAAACGAAATATTACTCTAAATCTCAGAGAAAGAAATCACTGTGTGATGGGAAGCCGATCTTGTGCACATTATTCTTCACAAACTGGAACTGGAAACAGTTTGGATGCCCCAAGATTCAGTCCAGCTGATTCCCCTGAGATCTGAGCCTGGGCATCGCTGCCAAAACCAGGCAACTTTTGTGCTCTGTAACTGGGCTTTCCTTGGAACCGGGAACTTGGAAATCTGGGGAGTTTCACTAAACCTGTTTAGAGGTCGATTATTTTCTACAGAAGTTTCCCTGGTCATTCAGACAATTCCCAGGGCTGTTTGGCACCTACACTGACTCCACAACCACAACCCCACAGGTCCTGGTCTCACCAGCCCCAGTCTCGTCATACACATACCTGGCATTCCCCAGTGGCATGGGGCAATGTCACTGCTGGGTTCCTCTGGGGACACAACACTCGTTCCTTACGGGGCAGAGCATTTAGGGCTCACAGATAGAGGAAGAGCTCTTCAGACCAGCTTGGAAAAACAAGATTAAACTCTCCCCACATGAACATCTGTTCCTCTCAGGTTGGCCCTGAGGGTCTTTCCTTATGCCCAGGACAGATGGTTTAGGAGTAAGGTATGCAAAAAAATAGCTTTGTTTCTTGTCTGGAGACCACCTCATGCCTTTAGTTGAGTGAAAACAAAGACAGATGAGGTTTACCACTTCCTCACTCACATCCCGAGGACGGGAGGCAGGATGGAGTGCCCGTGGGGCCCCACCCTTGTCTGGGGGCTGTGTAAATGTAGCATGAAGCACCAGGCAGACAGTGTTCTACCCTCCACGGCAGTGGCTGCTGACATGGCTTTGGGCACTGCTATGCAATGTGATTATTTCTAAAGATGTGACATAAATACTAACATGGGGTCCCTGGAGCTGTGGAGTCGCTACTTGGCAGCTTAATTTGGACATTCAATCAAAACTGTCTGTCTGCAGCTTTGCAAAACGCAAGCAGCAAGGGCTAGAAGCCCCGCAATTTGCTCCGTGAGAACGCTAAGTGATGGGTTTAATTTCTAGAGGCTTGGGACAAAAGCCTCCCCAGCTCTGAGGGAGGCAGGCTTAACTCCCTTCTCTAGAGAAACAGGACATATTTTCTCTTACCTTCCATGGGCTTTCTGCTTTGATAGAAGAGCCCTTTCTATATTAACTACCTCACTGAATCATGGAATTAGAAGAATTTTAGAAAACCGATGGCCATATTCTGATGCCATGGTCCCCAGGCAGTCAGAGGAAAGGGCTATCATTTGAAGATACGTTTCTTCTACTACTGTTCAGGGGTGGTGGGGGAAAGAACATGTCTGTTAGAAGTCCCAGTAGAGGAATGTCTCCTCCTTAGGTACTGGGAAACTTCCTCAATGGCACAGAAGTACCAAAAGAAAGAGAACTTTCCTGCTGGACCCATTCATCCTAAATGAATAGATGGGGAGATAGACGGGATAAATAGGTTGGGTGGGTCGGCAAATGGATGATGGATGAATGGATGGATGGGTGAGTGAGATGGATGGGTGGGTGTGTAGATGGATGGATGGATGGGCTGGATGGACGGAGGATGGAAGTGATGGGTCTTAAGCAGCATGAAGGAAATTGTCATCACTCCCACTTTTGTTTTATTATAATTTTACCAAACTATCCATATCCATACCTCAAGATACCTCTCCACCTCCTCCCATTTTTTACCACTGTGTATGTACACACACACACACAGTATTGGAGATACTTCTATATGCCACAGCCCACACAGTAGCTAGCCAGTACTGATGCTGTTCTAAGCATTGGAACAGGCTCCTGGAGGTCTCTGATACGGAAAGTGTTAACTTTAGCTTCTGGGCTGTGGGGAGGTCCAGGAAGGATCCCAGGAGAGAAGGAGGGCCATAGCTATTTGCCAGCTGGTACAGAAGTACTGCTTGAGTGTTCCAGAAGAATGTCTAACTGCCCTCAGACCCTGATGCAGATCCAATGACCGTCTATAAAAGGGGCGCACAGTTGAGACAGGGAGAGTTCTAGCACAGTCCCCTACCTCTGCCTAACATTCCAAACTCTGCTCAGACAGAGACAAACCTTCTGGGGACCCTGTCCACCAGCAGACGCTGTACTCCAGCTCCCAGAGAGCGAGCCCTTCCTGCAAGTTAAAGGACGGGCTGAAAGCACCCATGTGGTGAGGTAACATGTTGAGGTTTTAAGTGCTGTGTTTCTCCCCCTTCGCACTACCTTGAATTCTGTCACTTATACCCTGAGGCCCCTGCCCCTAGACCCTGCAGCTAGACCTGAGTCATCACTGCCTTAGGGAGAAAACTGTCAAGGTACAACTGAAGAAGAACAAAGGCAGCAAGTTCTTGACTCTTCGGTCCTGAAAGCCTCTGTCTCCACTTTGCCTCCATCAGACCTCAAAAGCCTTGGCTCCAGAATGACAGAGAGAACAGACCAAGAGCAGATAATATCTTTCTCTGCTCCACAGTTCTGTCCCTCTGGTCCCCAAACTCAGAATTAGCTGCACCCTTCCCCTCCTTCAGCCAGAAAAATGCCAATGAAAATGCTGCAGGAAGCCGATGTCCAGAAACGTCCCCAGCCTGCCCGTCCTGGAGAGATGCTGAGACCAAACCCCAAATCAGCTTAGCTGGGGCATCTAAACAAGACACACACAAGCCTTGACAAGCTCAGAACAACGGCCCTTTCCCTCACACCATAACTGAGAAGGTCTACTGCAGAGAGCAGTCCTCATAGGTTGGTCTCCAGACCAGGGACACCAGTGTCACCGGGGAATGTATTAGAAATGCATATTCTCAGACTTCACTGAGCTCTCCTGGATCAAGGATGGAGCCCAGCAACCTGTACTTTAACATGCCCTCTAGATTATTTTAATTCATCCTCAGATATGAGAACTTCTGGGTACAGAATAGAAATGGGGTGATAGTTCATGGAAAGGAGAGGAGGCCAATCCAGGGACAAAGGGGAGTTTATTAAAGAAAAGAACGGAGCTGGGGAAAGAACCAGAGTTAGCCTGACCTTTCCCAGTTCCAGGTGTCTTTATTAAGCTTACAAAGTAAGAATAGCAAGTATGTGGGTGTAAAAAGCCATGGGATGGACTACCTCCTGCTGAGCCCCCGCCCCCAGCCAGGGTGGAAAGTCCAAGCCCTGCAACATTCCAGGAATGACTGCCCTGCCATATTGTGGAGATGGGAGGCTTTAACCATTGTTCTTCACCTCTGGAGAACCTCAGCCTGGGCCATTGTTCCGTGGTTTGACCTATGGCTCAATTCATTTGGCTTCTTGGCCCAATGTCTCTAAATGGCTACCTCACTACAATGGTCATGCTTATGCTAAGAGGGTGTCTAAGGTTTAAGGAGCCCTTTCCCAGAAGAACCACTGCTTCGGAGAACCAGGGTTGTCCAAAAGAACTTTCTGAAATAACAGAAATGTTTGCTGTCCAATATAGCATCCACTAGCCACGTGTGGCTATTGAACACTTGGAAGATTCAGTGTGTCAGAAGAACTGAGTTTTTCATTTTATGTCATTTTCATTCATTTAAATTTAAATGGCCGCATGTGGCTGTGGCTGGCGGCTGCCCTGTTGCACACAGAAGCTCAGCCCATTGCATCAGCCTCCTGCGGGTCCCCTTCCTTCACCCTCTCTTCCTCCCAGGTCGATCTATGAGCTGCAGACACATTAATCTTCCCCAAATGCAGATCTTATCAAGTCATTCCTACTCTCAAAACATCCTCAATGACTCACCATTGCCTACTGATTTTAAGTCCATGTTCTTTTTGTTCTTTTTTAGAAAGCCAAAAATGATTTATGTTAAGTACAATGGAAAAAAGATTAAGTAATAATAGTCAATGGTGAATGAGCTTTTACTATAATGAGCTAAGCACTGTTCTAAGGGCTATGGACATAGTATCTCATTCAATCCTTACAAGAACCTTATGATGTGAGTTTTCTCCATTGTACCGATGTGGAAACTAAGAGCTGAATGACTTGTCTGAGTGATGTGAGGTTCCCCCCATTCAGGGCTGGACAGGGACCCCTATTTCCTAGGCCTGAATGAGCTCAGAAATCAGTCTCATCACAGACCCTCATCTCTAGGAACAAACAAGCCCCTCCTAGGCTGCATTGTCTGGGCTCAAACAAGGTCATGTAAAAAGCAGCCTGATATGGTATCTCATCCTGGAGTAGGGAACACACACCCTACTGCTTCACCTGGGGCAAGGACTCCAAGGACCTCATTCCTTTGCTAATTTTAGGATGATTTTCTGCCTGCAAGCTCCTGGCCAATTGTGTCATGTTCCGGATATACATCCCCCCCCCACCCCCGTCCCCCAGCAGCCCACAGGATAGGAAAAGAAGTGTATAAACCACTAGACAGAAGGCCCACGCAGGTTTCCCAGTTGGGTCCCCTACTGTCACCAGAGAGTCTGTTGCCCCTCCTCCACGGATCACTTTCATCTTTTAATGAACTCTGTCCTTTCACTTACTCACATGGCCACGTGGTGGTTCCATTGTTTTCTTTTTTTTAATTTTTTAAATTAAATTATATTAATATGAGGGTACAGTTTTTAGGTTACACTGTTCTCAGTTCCAGGGTAAAGTTCCATTTGTAGAAGAGCCCCTTACCCAGGGGGTGTGTTATACACCCTCACAATGTGCACATTAGGTGAGATCCAGCCTCCTGCCCTCCCTGCTTCTGCCAAACGTCCTCCCCCTTCCCCTCTCCTGCCTCCCTTTACTCCTGAACGGGACTGTATTAGTATTTATTATTCTTATGAAAATGCAGTTGTTTATATATTGATTTCGTATTAGTATGGAGTACATTGGATATTTATTTTTCCGTTCTTGTGATACTTTACTAAGAAGAATGCATTTCAACTGCATCCAGGCAAAAGTAAAAGATGCAAAGTCTCCATCTTTTTTAATGGCTGAATAACATTCCATGGTGTATATATACCACAGTTTGTTGATCCATTCATGGGGTGATGTGCACTCGTGGTTTCATTCTTTGAACCTTGAGATCAAGGACTTGAAACAGAAATTCTGAGTACATGAGGAGACACAGCCGGTAACAAGAGAGCAGGATCTGAACCCAGGCTGCCTAGTTCTAAAGACTACATTCTCAGCCATGATTCACACTGCCTTGGAAAACCTATCTGGGTCAGATTATTTTTCCTTCTGAGGGTGCCTCTTATTTAATCCATAACTGTGGTCATATGTTCTATGTCGGCAGCTTCAAGGTCTGTCTTAAACACATTACTCGCTCTTCTGTAAGTGAACAAGCAAAAGCTATCATCAGATGTCTTGGATGCCTTCAGGGAAAGATCAACATATTTATCCCCAAAATAGCCTCTTTCCATCTCAGAAGGTACATTGGGCACATTTTAGGTAAAGTCAGTGCATCATCCATTGAAGTGTAAAAAAACATGGTTTGAGGGCAGGTATTGAACTTTAGACAGAGATAGGTGGAATCCAAGTAGGTGGGCAAGGGGAGGCCATCCTCAGCTCAGAGCACTCTATGTCTCACCCCCTCGACAGGGCTGAGGATCCAAATATTTAGCAAGCAGTCTACTCATCAGAACGGACACAGCCAAAAAGCAGATAGAAAAGCTTCTACTGGACTTGACGTTAACCTTTTCATTACTGGGGGCTTTCGGAGGAACTTAACCAAGCCAGGAGACAGAGGGAACTTGGGGTATGGATTATTTGCCAACTGGCATAGAAGTGTTTTGATATTCTGACAACCATCCCTGATTAAGATGCCTGAGTGCTGCACAGACAGATACTTCTTTATAGTAAAACCTACTTGAGGTACTCAATAGTTTCATTTTTATGCAGTCTTAGGGACAGAGGATTAGGCCAGTGGGTTACAGGCATGAGCACTCTGGGAGGCCAAGGTGAAGGATCACCTGACACTAGTAGTTAACGACCAGCTTGAGCAAGAGTGAGACCCCATGTCTACTAAAGATACAAAAATTAGCAGGGCATGGGGGTGGGTTTGAGTCTGGAAGTTTGAGGGGTTGCTGTGAGCTAGGCTGATGCCGCTGCACTCTAGCCTGGGTGACAGAGTGAGACTCTGTCTCAAAAAAAAAAAGAAAAATAAAAAAGAAAAAAAGAAGATGAGTTAAAGAAAACAAATTGACAGTTGCCGGGGGTTGTAGGGAGAGAGGAAAGGGGGATGACTGCATGAGTGGGTAAGCAGTTTTATTTTAGAGTGAGAGAAATGTTTTGGAACTACAGAAGTAGTGGTAGCACCACCTTGTGAATATCCGAAATGTCACCGAACTGTTCACTCTAAAATGGTCGACTTTATGCCATGTGAATTTCACCTCAATAAATAAAAACCAAAAATGTGATAAAGAGGGTCAAGCTTGCTCCAAACGGCAGCCAGCCCATAAGCTAGCCACCCTTCTGATAACAACACCCTCACTGAAGTCCTGGAGCAGTGCCCAAAGATGGCTGTGGTCCCTGCAGAATGTGGCCATTGTGATAATTAGCTCCAGGAAGCTTGGCCGTGGTCACTGAAATGCCACACCCTCTTCTGTCCCCACCATTACTCCCAGGCTTTCCTACAACTGCTTCCTTACACATATCCCAAACTCTAGCTACGCTTGGCTGCCTGGCACTCCCTCACATCCCTGCCCCCATCATAGGAGACAGACAGAATCTAGTGTTCAGGACCACGTCCCATAGCTACCGCCTAAGAGATAAGTCCAAAACAGACTCACTCTCTTTCCGACATGAGAATCTTTATTTCAAATCACAAGGAGAACCATTAGCCCTGCTGAGTTGGGCTAGACCAAAGTTCTCAACTCTGGATACACATTACAAGTAGTAGAAATTGGATGGCTCCTCTTTCTCCCTTTCCCCTAGTCCTATCTGATTTCAGTGTGTCCCGGGTAGGATATAAGCTTAGATTCCTCTAACTGTGCTCGCTGTGTGTAATTCTGAGAGGTGCAAAGGCAGACTAAACCTCAAATAGAAATGCAAGAGAGAATACTTACAGATGTATCAGGATGACAAAGTTGTTAAGCTCCTCCTCCATCTCTGAAAGCCCCACCTACCCTCTAGTTAATGGTCATGAAGTAAAAGTGTTATCTGAGTCCTTAATCTTGACCTATAGCCTCAGCCCTGGGGTGAGAGAAGCTTTGAGCACTCCCTAAGGGTTACAATGTACACGGACCTCTGCCCAGAGGGTTCCTGCCTTTGGCCCTCTGCTGAAAGCCCAGTGATCCTTCCAAGTAAATCTCTAGTGCCACCTCTCTCCTAAATCCTTTCCTGACTTCATCTGGATTTGTTCTTATATTCAGTATCACAGTATATTTTAGGGGTATGCTTTCTTGCTTCATTTGTTCTATTATGCTTAAGAGAGCCCCATAAGAAAAGGGCCTATGACTTTCTAATATTTCTAGGACAAGGCTATGCAGTGGCTACGAGCTTGGGCTGACCAGACAGACCTGGGTTTGAGTCAAAGTGACACCACTTTAAAGCTGTGTGACCCTGAAAAATTACTTAACCTCTCTGAACCTCAGTTTCCTCATCTGAAATATAAGAATATCAACAGCACTACCTCGCAGAATTGTCAGGTAGGAGCTATAATGCATGCTATTATATGCATTAGAACAACTGTCACCTACTCTTCACTCAACAAGTCCTAGTTCTGTCTCATTAAGTGTCCAGGACACTGTTTTGTTATCTATTTGTAAACGCTGTTATATGTAATGAACATACAATGCTTATTAAATCTTACTAAATTCCTGATTTCCTACAGGATTAAAAGCTTCACAAGAGCAGACTATTACTGGAGTGGCCACTTCTGTATTTTTAGCACTGATGCAGTATCCAGAACATGGTAGATGGTCAATAAAGGTTTGAGGAATGAATTGATTGATAAATGGATGAATGAGATGGTCCCCTCTCCATGCCCTAAAGCCAGGCAGAGCCCCAGTACCTGCAAGGGGTGATGCCTCCTCTCTGGTTTCCCGGGACACGTTGCACTTGTGCCCAGCACAGCACTTACAACACTTTGTTGCAATTATCCATTTACTTGTTATATTGACAGTGGTGACGCCATAGCACAGGCTGAGGGGAAGAATGAATGACTGTGAATCACATCGTCTGGGGAGTATCCTCTGGGAAGGGAGAAAAAGCATCCTAAAACCTCAAGCCCAGAGAGAATTTATAGGTCTTGTGATTTTTTTTCTCACCTCTGATGACATGATGCCAATAAAAATGACAACGATGACAACTTTTATTGAGCACGCACTATGTGCCAAGCACTGTTTTAAGCGTTGCACACCCGCCACGGCAATGCTCATCCCCAGCGCCCAGCCTCTGCTACATTCTCCCATCGCTCTCTGGGAGACAGAAATCTAGTTACTGAAAAAAGGGCAGCATCTCAGCTGATTTAAAAACAGGCTGTGCTGAGGCCATCTGTTTCTTTTGCCCCGGGACATGGGGACTGGACCAAACTGTCCTCTAGCACAGCACTTTCTACATTTCAAGTATCCTTATCTGATGTAAAGCTACTTTCTTGATCAATTGATTAGTAAAATGCAATGGTGAAGAACTCAGGCGGTAAAGCCAGAGTACCTGGATTTTAATATCAGCTTTGACATTCAGCAGCTACAAGGATAAAAGTCACCTAACTTCTCAGTAACTCAGTCTCCTTGACTAAAAAATGAAGCTAATGCTAAAGACGGTATCTCATAAGGATGTTGCAATAATTAAATGAAGTAATAGAATGTCTGGTACACAGTAAACTTTCAATACGTACTCTGTTGCTATTATTGGCTATTATTGTGTATTAATACCCCCATCATGTTCCAGCAAGATACTTAGTGACCTTTAACTCTGGTGTCTTCACTCCCCAATGTTCTACCAAGCCATGAAAGAAATAAGCAGTCCTCACGATATCACTGGTGCTTTCAACATCCCTCTTTACAAAAAAAAAAAAAAATAAATAAAAATTCTTTTTCCTTAATTGCAGATGTAACGGAATCCAAAACAAATATTATCTTAGATCCTATCCCAAAATTAAATAAATGCTTCAACTTACGCATTGATCTTCTGATCTTTATCTACATTAACATTGACTTTTTACATAATTATAAGGCTATAAATCTATGTTCTATTTTCACTTAGCATCATAGCACTTCAGGCTGTGATAAAGTAGCTTGTAGAACCCCCACAGAGAACAACTACAAAAGCCAGATAAATAAATGAAAAATATTTTTTGAGGAATGGGAATTTTGAAGAAACTGGAATTGAGAAGACTCCAACATTCTGTGTGCCATTTTTTTTTTCCCCCTTTTGGGTCATAAACCAATTGTTAGCACAGAGCAAAAGACTAAAGAACTAGACAAAGGGCAGCTGCCAAGAGGCAGAGAGGCCAACAGACCCTGAGAAGTACTCTTAAGGCAAGGCGTAAGAGCTCCCAGGGAAAGCAGGACTGGAGGGGCCGAGATCACAGACAGAAGGGAAGAAAAAGAAGTGAACTCAACACTAGACATTGAGTTTTCCCTTGAGGCTTTGCTAAGTCAACTGCAGAGGTGGAGACACAAAACAGAAATCAGCTGAGAGTTTTGTCATCAGTCTCATGGTGCCAGAGAAACAAAAACTGCAGTTCAGGACCCGGTGAAGAGGAGGGCCCTAGCAAGCATTCAGCTGCATAGGTGGAAGCCTCTGGTAGGCTGCGTCATGGGAGTGGGAATTAATTAGAAATAGAAGGGACCTTACAAAGACTGTAATCCACCAGACCCTGCCAGAAGGGAGACTCCTCTTGGAGGACCATCACCTCATTCAAACAAAACTTCCAAACGCACTGAACAATGTGTGTCACACAGAAGAAAAGACAGACAAGAGAACAAACCCACAGGTGACTCAGGCCCTGAAATTATCAGACATGAACTTTAAAATAACTATGATTAAGATCTTTTTTAAAAAAGGTGGGAGGAAATGACAATATGGAACATTTTACCAGAGAACTGTATAAGTTGTAAAAAAGAAACAAATGAAAATTTTAGAATTAAAAATAGAATAATTCTCAAATTGAAGGACATGCTACAAAATACCTGACCGGTACCTCTCAAAAACTAAGGTCACGAACAACAAAGACTCAGAAATTGTCATTCTCCAGAGGAGAATAAGGAAACATAGTGATGAAATGTAGTCTGGTAACCCGGACTATATCCTGGGATATGGAAAGGACATCAGTGAAAAAACAGTCTGCAGTTTAGTTAACAACAAATTACTAATTAAGGTTAATTTCCTGGTTTTGACAAATGGACCTTAGTAGTGTAAGAGTTTAACAATAGGGGAAACTGGGTGAAGGGTATACAGGAAGTCTGTACTCTCTGTAACTCTTCTCTAAATCTAAAACTATTCTAAAATAAAAAGTATAGTAAAAATACAATAATGGGCTCAGCTCCCATAGCACAGTGGTTACAGCACCAGACACATATACCGAAGCTGGCGGGTTTGAACCCAGCCAGGGCCTGCTAAACAACAATGACAACTGTAACAAAAAACAGCCGGGCGTTGTGGCCGGCACCTGTGGTCCCGGCTACTTGGGAGGCTGAGGCAAGAGAATCACTTAAGCCCAAGAGTCTGAGGTTGTTGTGAGCTGTGATGTCACAGCACACGACTGAGGGTGACATAGTGAGACTCAGTCTCAAAAAAAATAAATAAATACAATAATGAAAATTAGGAGCTAAATACATGGGCTTAGCAGCACATTGGAAGCAGCTGGAAAGCAAATGGGTGAGCTACAAAACAGGTCACGGAGATCAATTAGACTAAAACATATAAAGTAAAAAAAGATGAAAGTATAGAAAAGTGACAAAGACAGAAGGACACAGTGACAAGGTCTGAAACCTGTGTGATCAAAGCCCATGAATGAAAGAATTGGGGAGAGAATGGACAAGAATTTTCCAATACTAATGAAATATATCAGGATAAAAAGTCAACAAGTATATAAACACCAGACAGGATAAACACACATACACACTCTCAGGAACATCACAGTCAAACTGCTAAAAATCAAAGACAAAGAGAAAATATAAAAGTCAGCCAGATTTTTAAAAAGGCATATTACTTTTTAAAATTTATTTTATTATTATTTTTTTTTTTTGCAGGTTTATTTTTGGCCGAGGCTGGATTTGAATCCACCACCTCCAGCATATGGGGCCAGTGCCCTACTCCTTTGAGCCACAGGTGCTGCCCCCAAAAAGGCACATTACTTTTAAAAGAGCAATAAGACTTACAGAGTAACAAAAGCGATGGAAGAAGAACAATGGGATAGTACCTTTAAAGCACTAAAAGAAAATACTGGCCAGTTTTAAATTCCATACCCAGTAAAAAGCCTTCCTCAAAAGTGAAGGCAAAATAAAGATATTTTAAAATGTATTTCCAGCGAGCCTAAACTAAATACCAAAGGGAGTTTTTTAAACAGAAATGGAAATGTAAAAATAAAGAAGAAATGAAAAACAACAGAAAAGGTAAATATATTAGTAAATCTACATGAATGTTGTTTGTACAAAGCAATAATAATAATGAATAATGTATAGTTTAAATGCAAAATTAAGGCCGGGTACAGTGGCTCCTGTCTGGAAGATTAGCACTCCAGGAGGCTAAGGCAGGAAAATTACTTCAGCTCAGAAGTTTGAGACCAGCATGAATAAGTATGAGACCCCATCCCTACTAAAAATTAAAAAAATTAACCAGGCATAGTGGTACACACTTGTAGTCCCTGAGTAGCAGGGACTGAAGATCACTGATGCCTAGGAGTTCAAGGTTACAATGATCACATCACCGCACTCTAAACCAGGGCAATAGAGTAATAATTAATTAATTAAAATGTGTAAGATAGGATGGAAATATAAAATTAAAATGTTTAAGAACCTAGGATTATTTTGAAAATGAAAAAAGTACTAATATATTGGATTCCAATGTGTTAAAGATGCATGCTAAAATCTCTAGAGTCAACATAAAAATAATAAAAATATGTGACTAATTAGTTAATAGGAGGGGATATGAAGTAATAGAATATCCTTGAGTGATCCCCAAAAGGCAAAAATAAGAAAAAGAAATGCAAACACATGGGACATTCAGAAAATAAATAGGCAGATCACAGATATAAACTCAATTATATCAGCAATTACATTAAATGTAAATGTTCTAAATGCTTAAAATTCAAATATTGTCAGTTTTTTTGTTTTTTTTTTTTTTTGAGACAGAGCCTCAAGCTATCCCCCTGGGTAGAGTGCCATGGATTCACTGCTCACAGCAACCTCCAATTCCTAGGCTCAAGCGAGTCTCCTGCCTCCGCCTCCCAAGTAGCTGGGACCACAGGCGCCCACCACAACACCCAGCCATTTTTTGGTTGCAGCCATCATTGTTGTTTGGCAGGCCCAGGCTGGATTTGAACCTGCCACCTTAGGTGTATGTGGCTGGCGCCTTAGCCACTTGAGCCACAGGCGCTGAGCCTATTGTCAGATTTAATTAAAAATTATACTATGCTTGTTGGGCTCAGTGGCTCACACCTGTAATCCTGGCACTCTGGAAGGCAGAGGGTAGGTGGATCCCTGGAGCTCAGGAATTTGAGACCAGCCTGTGCAAGAACAAAAAGCCGGTCTCTACTAAAAACAGAAAAACTAGCCGGGCATCATGGCCTGCCTGTACTCAACAGCTACTCAGGAGGCTAAGGCAAGAGGATCCCTTGAGCCCAAGAGTTTGAGGTTGCTGTGAGCAATGATGACACCATGACACTCTACCCAGAGCGACAGAGTAAGACTGTGTCTCTAAAAAAAAAATTATACCATTTTTCTAAAAGATACATTATAAAGATACAGAAAGGCTAAAAGTAAAATAATAATTAAAACATTAACCAAAATAAAACTAGTGCCTTTGTATCAAACAAAGTAGGCAAGAATCACTATTTGAGATAAAGACATACATTACAAAATGATAAAATGGTCTGTACACAAAGGAGATAACAATTATAATTTATAATAATAACATTGTTTCAAAATATTTACAGCAAAAATTGATAGGAAAAGGAAAAAGAAGTTTGAAATCATAATAAGAGACTCAAACACAGCTCTTTCAGTAACAGAACAAGGAAGCAAAATAAAAATCAATAAAAATATAGAAAATACGAACAACACAATTAACAATCTTGACCAGTCATATCTGTGGAATACTACATGCAACAAATGCAGAATATATATTCTTTTTTTAAAATTTTTACATATACATGTGATTATTAGGTTTCCACTTTTTGCTTTCACAAAATTAAAAAGGCTTAAAATTTAACAACAATAACAATGTTTAAGATAAGGACTAGAAACAAAAACCTCGCAGAGAATGAATGAAGATAAATACATTCGGGAAAGAAATCAGATGATTGCTGCAACGAAGTATTAAGCAATAATAATAATAGTAATGCAAAGAAAGTAACATTCACATTGTCAAATAAGAGTATATCTACTATAGAATGCTTTGACTCTGAGGTTCACTATGGTGTCATCAATTAACTTCTTATTATTTATTTCCCCAAAGTCTTAAAAAATAGATAACTAATATTTATAAATAAAAATAAAAGATAATTTCAAAAATCAGATCATGCCAAATCTTATAGACAATAGAAAAAGAAGAAATACTTCAAAACATTCTGCTTAATCTGGATACACCTGATATTAAAATTGGGAAACATATAGAATATATATTCTTTATAAGGACACATAGAATACGTACCAAAATTTCAAAAGAATGAAATTATTACGTTTTCAGACTCTAGTGGAAAGAAACTAGAAATCAGTAACAAAAAAAACTTGAATGTCTAGGAATATTTGAAAATTACACATAGGCATTTAAATAAGCTGTAGGAAAAAGAAGAAATCATAATAGAAGGTCCAAAATATTCAGAACTTGTGAGAGTTAAACAAAGCTGTGCGTAAAGGAAAATGTGTAGCTTTAATGTATGTATTAGGAGGCTCGGCGCCTGTGGCTCAATCAGCTAAGGCGCCAGCCACGTACACCTAAGGTGGCGAGTTCGAATCCCCAGCCCGGGCCCGCCAAACAACAATGATGGCTGCAACCAAAAAATGGCCGGGCGTTGTGGCAGGCGCCTGC
>CAUYQV010090837.1:0-85724 GCA_963574575.1 Galagoides demidoff | reverse complement strand
TGCTATTAAACTGTTTCAGTATATTATACTTTTCAATTCCAAAGTTTCTGTGAGTTTCTTTTTTATAGTTTATATCTCTGTATTGATATTCTCTATTTGGAGAGACATCATGCTCCTAATTTCTTCTAGTTCTTTAAATCTCATTTTTGTTCTTTGAACATATTTATAATAACTAATTTAAAGTTATTATAAGATTATAAGGAGAAAATAGAGGTGGCCTTGGGTTTGACAATGACTTTTTAGATAAAACACCAAGCATGATCAGTGGAAAACAATTTGTAAGTTGGACTTCATTAAAATTAAAATACTGTGAAAGACACATAAGAGACTGTAAAGACACAGATTGGAAGAAAACCTTTGCAAAACACATATTTGACAAAGCATGGGTGTCCAAAGTATATAAGTGTATCCAATAGAAAAGCAAACAACTCAGTTAAATAATGAGCAAAAGATCTGAACAAATACCTTACCAAGGAAGATATACAAATGACAAATAAGTATATGAAAAGATGCTCAACATTGTATGTCACTGAGCAATTGAAAATTAATACAACAGTGAGATACCGCTATACACCAATTGATATGACTACAATCCAAAATACTGACAACACCAAATGCTGGGGAGGACTCTCATTCATTGTGGTGGGAATGCAAACTGGTAAGCTTCTTTTAGAAGACAGTTTCTTATGAAAATAAATAGACACTCACCGTATTATCCAGAAATTGTACTCCCTGTTGTTTATTCAAATGAGTTGAAAATTTATATCTATAGATAGAAAACTGCACACAAATGCTTAAATTTATTCAGAATTTTCCAAACTTAGAAGCAACCAAGATGTCTTTCAATAGGTGAATGATAATGAATTATGGTATAGTGATGGAATATTATTCAACAATAAAAAGAAATGAGCTATCAAGTTATAAAAAATACAGAGGAATCTTAAATGCATACTGCTAAGTGAAAGAATCTAATCTGCAAAGGCTATGTAACTATAAGATATTCTGGAAAATCCAAAACTCTGGAACAATAAAAGAATCATTGGCTACCAGGGAGCTGGTAGAGGGAAGGAGGAATGAGTAAGAGGAGTGCAAAGTAATTTTAGGGCAGCGAAACTATTTGGTATGATACTGTGATGGGGAATACATGTCATCATACATATTTTAAAACCCTTAGAATGTTAAACACAAAGAATGAACCCTAATGTAACTAAATAAAATATGAACTTTAGTAAAGAATTATGTGTCAATATTAGCTTATTGATCATAACAAATGTACCACATTAATGCAAGATGTTAACAATAGGGGAAGCTATGCAGGGAAGGAAGAGTGAGTGGGAAATGGGAATTCTTTATATTTTTCCACTCATTTTTTCTAAAACTCTTTTAAAATATAAAATCTGTTAATTACAAAGATTGAAAGAATTTCAAGGACCTGTGAAACATTGTTAAATCAAAATATACTTAATACATATGTATGAGTCCCAGAAGAAGAGAAGAAAGAGAAAGCAGCAAAAATATTTGAGAAAATAATTACCTAACATTTCCTGAAGTTCGTGAAAAACATTGATTACCCAGACAAGAAGGTAAATTATTCTTGATAAAGATATACAAGTGGCCAATGAAAAAATATTCAACATAATTATTCTTTAGAGAAATGCAAATCAAAACTACAATGAGATACCGCTTCATACCCACTGGGATGCCTAACATAAAAGAAACTAACATGTTGGTGAATACAAGGAAAATTAGAACCCTCATATACTGCTGGTAGGATTGTAAAATGGCACAGACGTTTGGCCAACATTTTGGCAGTTCTTAAAAATGCTAAGCCTCGAGTTACAAATGAGTCAGCAATTCTTCTCTTGGGTATTTTAAAACATATGTCTGTAGAAAACCATAGCAATATTCTTCCTAATAGCTAAAAAGTGGAATCAATTCAATTGTCCAATAATTGATATATGGACTAATAAAATGTGGTATATTCATATAATAAAATACTATCTGGCAGTAAAGAGAAATAAAGTCCTGATACATGATAGAGCATATATGAACTTTGAAAATAGTATGCTAAGTAAAAGGAACCAGTCCTAAAAGATGACATATTGTGTGATTTAATTCATAAAGAATGTCCAAGATAAGTGAATCTATAGAGAGAGAAATCTGTAGAGATATGATTTGCCCAGGGATGGGAATTTGAGGGGAACTGGACAATGTCAATTAATGGTCATAGGGTTTCTTTTGGGGATAATAAAATGTTCTAAAGTTGATTTTGGTGATGGTCATACAACTGAGTGAGTGTCCTAATAACCACCGACATATTTTACATGGGTGAATTTTATGGTGTATCTCATTAAAGCCATTATTAAAGGAAAGTGTTGGTGGTGGAGTGGGGTTGTGATGTAGAGGGTAAAGACCTCTGAGTAAAGAAATTTCTGTTCCAAGGTCTACTTATATCTATTTGAATCAATTTCTTTTCTTCTCTTCCTCTCCTCCTCCCTCTCTATTCGTATATAAAACACCAAATTATACAAGAAACAATTTGTATAGCATTGTACCTAAAAATTTTTCTAGTTAACCAAACTGATTCCTAATTCTTCTTTCATGTTTTCTAAATTTCAGATTAATTTATGAGCTTTCACCTCCTATGTGTTCCATAAGTATCCTGTATGTAATTCCAGCCTAGAACTTACATGAATTTTGTCATATATTATTCAGATAATTTATTTTGTGTTTTATCATTCTTGCTAGTCCCCTTATTTGGGGAGTTTAAACTCCCTAAGGACTGGAGCATAGGGTTATATGTAGTATTGCTGACAATTAAAAGGTATTTAGGTTATTAAAAGGTTAAAAGGTATTTAACAAATGTCCACAAAACAACATAAGAATGTTAGATATTTAATTTCTCATTTAGTAGATTACCACTTCATCCCCATTTATGACCTAGCTTATAAAAATTTAACATTTAATGATTTATCAGTACTAAGGACTTCATGAAATCTCTATTAGACAGTCTAACTGCTTGAGGAGGAACTGTGCCCTAGAGGAACTGTGCCCTATTTCTTGTGTCTCCTGCAGGTTATGTAGTTGTGCTCCATCTATGTTTGTTTGTTTATTTTCCAAAGCTAATAAGCATATCAGTGACTCTGGTGTAATGGTAAATACACTGGCAGGATCTTATGGTCATGTTTGAATGTGGATGATCTACTTGTCAGAGAATTCCTTTTTACAGGGACACAAAATTATGTTATGTTGATCATGTTTTCATGATTATATCCTCAGAGAGCAGAGTTTTGGAACTTTCTGTGTTCAAATATCAGCTCTAGAAGTGTGACCTTGGGCTAAGTAATTGCTCCATGCTTTGGTTTCCCCATGTGTGCAATAGTAATGGTACTATTATTAACCCCATAGAATTATTGAAGGGCTTACTTGAATGAATACACATTGGTGTGTGTAGCATATAGTAAATGCTTAATCGTCTCTGTGTGAATACTATATCTAGAATGTCCTATGCAGAAATGTTAATTAATGTGGATGGGGAGCTAATACCACCTTGTCTGCCATCACAGAGCTTTGCACACTTTATCTTATTTGATTCTCCCAGCAACTTAGGAGGTAGCCAGGCAGGAATTATTTATTAGTATACTCATTTTATAGATGTGGAAACTGACCTGAGTTAAATGACCTCATAGGTCTTCAGGAACTAGGTATTGGTTTATTTGAACTATATCCTGAAGAAAAATGAGTGCCTGATAAGAATCACCTGCTTTGTTTTTATTTGTTAGAAGTTCTTATAGTAAGTTTGGAGACCCTCTTTCTATGGTTTACAAGGGGTGTGACATTTCTGTTTTCTATATCTTCTTTTTATTATTTATACTATTGTATGCCCAGTCTCTCTGGTATATAATAGTATAACTTTTCTCTCCCCCACCCTTCTTTTCCCAGCTAAATAAAAATAAAAAATGAATAAAAGAAAACCATTCTCAGCTTCAGGAATCACTGGCTTCCAGGTATCTCTAGTCATAGAACTTTTGTGAAGAAGTATCATTTAACCTTCCTGTGCCTCAGTTTCCTCCTCTGTAAAATGGGAATAGAAATAGTGCACACCTTTGAGGGTTTGCTGCGTGAGTAAATGCAAAGCACTAGAAGAGAACTTAGAAGACAGAGTTCTCAGACAGCATTGGCTTCAACCTTGGGGCAGCACCTTCCAGACAGGCACCTGATTTCAGAGACTTGGCCAAGCTATCCTTTGATTACTGTCTTCTTTCTCTGTGTCAGTGAAAATTACAAGTGACTGATGGTTGTGGCAAAGGAGGAGAAGAAAGCAATTTAAGAGAAAACCAAGAGGGGAGAAGAAGAAATCAGGTGCACATACTTTGGTGAAGGACAGAGAAGGCGCTTCAGGAGCCCTTGAGGGGATATAGGAAAGTCTTAGAAAGATATCAAGTAGAGTCACAATTGGATGATTTGAATTTTAAACATATTTTTCCTCCTTTATCTTTTCCTCTTAACATTTTAATGGGCAATATAAGAACATTTGGTAACACTTCTCATTTTTGCTACAAAATTGTATTTGCCTATGTATGTGCAAGGTCAAAATTATTCCATTTTCTAAGGTCAATTAGCCTTAGGCATAAAGAGTCAAACACTAAACACACCCAGGGATATGGATTGCAACAAAGATTTGAATTCACAAGAGTAAGAAAATTAAGCCTCTGGGGAAAATTAGCATACTGAGCCACTGTTTTATCTCACTTTGCCTTATGAAAGTATTTCTTATTTCTGTTATGTACCTTGTACTGTGTAGAATTCTCAAATACTTTCGAATGGTTGCTGGCTAATATTGAGACATCAGTGCTTCCAATAAATTCTTCATCTTCCTTCATAGTTTCTAAAACCAGTTTTTCTTTCATAGAAATATGTTACACCTATTGGCCTGGTAAAATTTTTCTATTTCAAGGGAATGAGTACAACAAAACTTGTTGAGCCACTATAAGATGATTTACGTTTTATTCTAAAAAATGTTCCCATATGCTTATATGTTATTTAGCTACTGTAAATTACTACAACTCTAACTAGGCTAGCACCAGAGTCACTATCCTGCCTTTCACGGCTTCCTAAAACTAAGTAGACCTTGATGTATGTTCTTTCCCCTAAGTAGAGGGGACTGTACACAGTAATTTGTAGAGAAACAAAAGGAATACGCAGAAATGGATTCATAATACAATATATGTCATGTAAGTTCTAGAGTCAGGACTCATTCAATCTGCTCCAGGTCAGTGAACATCTTTAGTGAAGGGAACAAAGAATTTAAAATGTATTTACACCTTTGAGACAAAGGCAATCTCTTCCTTCCAGATCACTTAATTGAAGAATACAGTTGATCCTTGAACAATGTGAGTTTGTACCATGCAGCTCCACTTATATATGGATTTCCTCCCACCTTTGCCACCTGCTGAGTCGGCAAGACCCACCCCTCCTCTTCCCCTTTCTCCTTTTCAGCCTACTCAATGGGAGGGTGAAGAAGACCTTTGTGATGACCCACTTCCACTTAATGAATAGGAAACATATTTCCTCTTTCTTATAACTTTTTAATGACATTTTCTTTTCTCTAGCTTACTTTATTGTAAGACTATGGTATAGAATACACGTAACATGCAAAATATGTTTGGTGTCAGCTGCAACTCTATACTTGATATTTTCCAGTTGCTTGGAAGTACCCACAATGTTCACATACTCACAAAAGTGTTGTAAGCTTTTTAAAAAATGTTTTATTTTGTGCCTCTGGTGTGAATTTTCTGGGAAACAATGCAAGGACAGGGATTTCCTTCTGGAGGTTTACAGTGAGGGCCTGAAGGGAGAACTTGATGTTGTTTTGGCCATTAGTCAATGACTTAGTTTTGAACTCTGAGAAGAGAAAGTATTTTTTTGCAAGAGAATAGGGTACGTATTTAGAAGTAACTTACATAGGACAAAACTGATTAAAGTACCATTTTCATGTAAAGCATTCTTCTTAATTTCAATCCAAAGATTGTAAATTAAAGGTTAAACAATTGTAGTAAACCATCCAGTGTGTCCGTGAGAATAGGAGTGGTGTAGGGAAAGAACATGTCACAGGATAAAATGCTGCTAGAAGGGATTTTCTGCTCCCCGCTATTTCTCCTTTTCATGCCACAGTTCAGGTTTCCCTATGCTGGCTCTGGTTCCTGCTGAGCTTGAACTGGTAGGTTTCTGCTCCTGTAAGTCGGGACTCTCTGTATTCACCTGTTGCTTCCTCTGGTTTGGGGGATGGCAATTTACCCTGTGACCTCTCAGCTCAGGGACCTGAGCAGTGCTCTCAGTTTTCAACTTATTTAGCTTTTTAATTGTAGTCCGGTCAAGGTAGAGATATCCAACCATCTTATTTGCTGGATCAAAACCGGCTTTTCAGGCTAACAGGAAGGGGGTCTTCTGCCTAACTGCTAGCTGAGAGTTCACTATTCCATGCTAACAAGAGAAAGCTTACTTTGGGGGTCAAATGACTGAAGAATCTGGAGGGATTGTACCTGCCTGTGAGTCTTTCTCACACCCTCCTTGGATAAGGTGACCAGATTTTAACATTGGTAAAGCCAGACACCATTGACTGGGGTGGGGGGGGGTCTGGTTGCGGGGCCTGACAACATGCAAACTTTGATAAGCAGTTCTCCATAATCAGTTCTCAACAGTTATTTGTTATTATTAAAGTTTAACATTATAAAATTAACAAAAATAATATAAAACTCATATCCTGGCGAAATAGCCACATGGCAGCTGAAAACTGTATATTCCTTTCCTGTTCTTCGGGGTTCCCTAGCTTGTCCTGCATTCTTTCCAAAAATCGGGACCTTTTAAAAAACGCCTCTGGACATGGAACAAATTGTTAACAATTAGGACTGTCCCGCCAAAAGCGGGATGTCTAGTCACCTTATCCTTGGATGGAGGGGGCACTAAACCCTCCCATGATACAGGCTGGATGAGGCCCCATTTTCTTAGGCTGGGCAATTTCATGAGGGGAATGCCCTGACATTTTGCCCTGAGCTGGAGGAACAGCATTCATTCATTCGTTAATATGCGCATTAACATTGAAAAGGTATTTTTCCATTGACCAAGACCTGGCCAAATGTAATTCTCAAGACCATACACATCCTAGACATAGGATCCCCTGGAGACTTTCTACTTGGGTGTTTACCTTTGCCAGAAGATGCTTTTTACTCCTTTTGTATTCCTTTCTGTCTAATAAATCCTATCTTACCACTGATCTGTGGTCCATGGGTTCATTCTTTGAATCCCTGAGACCAAGGACCTAGTGCAGAAAGAAATTCTGGTAACACCGATGTGTGGATAGAAAAGAGACATAAGACAGACACAGAAAAGATGTACTATTTTCACATTTCCTGAAAGGGAGTCAGAGTAGAAAAGTAAAGCAAGCCATATATGAGAAAGACTATTCATAATGCTTTTCTTTCCAGAAATGGATTGTATTTCTATGTGTTTTGAGAAATTACAGGATACAACTGAGGAGCACAAAATAAAGTCAGAAGTGATTTTCACATGTGAAAGTACCTGGGATTTATTTTCTAAATAAATCAAATCTCTAAAGAAGAAAATCCATCTGAAGATCTGTATTCTGCTGTATTAAGCTGTAAAAAATTATTTTAGATTCAATTTTCCGATCTGGTCCCTGTTTACAAGGCATTCTGTTAGAATTTCCAGCAGAGGAGAGTATCATGAACTTGGCCCAAATCCCGTAACTTGGGGTGTAGCCCAGAAACAGCTGCTTGGGTAGTTGCTCCCCTCCCTGCTGCTCTCCCTCATTCACAGTCCTGGGGTTTTGCTAAATGCCACCCATAGAATGAAATTATCTCAGTGCTGGTTGCCAACCAAAGAAAGGCGGTTAGCTGATTAAACAAAGCAGAAGACGTCTTCCTTCCTTCCTAAAGGTGTTAAATCAATAGGCTTTTTCTTTTTTTTCCTTTTGTGAAAGGAACAGCAAACAGTAGAGAATATATAGCAGGTATAAGCAGAGACAATGAATTCCATCTTACAGTATTGTATTTTTGCAGGGACCTGGGAATAGTGGGGCAGTTTGGGCCTGGCTGGCCTGGGTTTCAGCCACTCCTCACTTTGAAGACTCCAAATCCCACCTTCTTGAGCCTACCTGCCCCTGCTCATCACTCCCTGACACCTCTAGCAGAAATAGATTTTCCTTTTCCACTCTCTCTCTCTCTTTCCATGTTAAATATGGTCCCAATTGAACTTGTCATTTTTACCCTTCAAGTCTTACTTTATAACAAGCAAAAATTTCTACTGGCAATCAGGCCTTCCCTGGGGCTGCCCAGCTGCCATTGGGGTGATTAGGGTGTTTCCTGCAGCTGAAGTCTCTTGTAATTAGCAAACCCCTCAGGCAGTCTGGACTCTGAATTGAGCTGCCATCTGGTATCATCTGTAAATGACAATAACTGTATCTTCTGTTGACTCACCCACCCTGCCTGCACTCCCCACCGCACTCCAAGGAACCCTCGGAAAGGTTTTACTGCCTTGCTCCGCCATCAAACCACAAGTATGAAAGCACCTTGGGCTCTGCTTAACTTGGGAGGCTCTAAACAAGAAGGTCAAGAGAACTGGGAGCCAGGAGTTTCCAGAACCAGCAAGAGGATAAAGCAATGGGCCAAGTAGCATCTCCTGACATTCTATGTACCAATGTTTGTCAAAGTGCAACTTCCATATTGGCAACATTGGCATGATCTAGGAACTTGATAAAAACATGAATTCTCAGGCTCCAGCCCAGACCCACCATCTGAAACTGTGGGTGGAGGCCCAGCAATCTGTCCTCAAACAAGCCCTGTAGATTATTTAGATGCGAGATAAACTTTACCAACCCCTTTCCTTGGGTTCTCACCAAGACACTGTGGACATTTTGGGCAGAATAAGCCTTTCTTGTGGGGGCTGACTGTGCATTGTGGGCTGTGTTAACAGCATCCCTGGCTTCTACCCAGTAGATGCCAGCAGCATCTCCAGACTTTGCCAAATGTTCCCTGGTGGGCAAAATCATCCCCAGTTAAGAACTACAGCTTTGCCTCAGTTCTCTACAGGTTCCATGTCTAATTGCTTGGTGCTATTTGACCAATGATTGTTAATGTGAAAAACTCTCTATATAGTAGTGCCCTGTGCACGCATTGTTTCTCAAGCTTTATTGTGCATGTGAGTCATCTGGGGATCTTGTTAAAAACCTGTTCTGATTCAGGACATCTGAATTAGATTTAAAGACGGTGCATTTTTAACAAGCTAAAAGTGATGCCTGTGTTGCTGCTCCACAGACTACACTTTAACAAGGTCCTACAGGATCCCGAAAGATTTACTGAATGAAGGATGAATGAATAATTAAAAGCTAAGGATCCCTTTTGTGGAATGTGTAGACAATTTTCCCCTTGTCATTGAACTCCCATCTCTGAAATTTCGTTCCTTATTCCTATGTTTTAACATTAAGAAAGAACAATTTTATGTTAGTATAGTTTACATGTACAAAAGTAACAAGGGATCTCTGCATATGAATCATACTACATTTAGAGATACATAAAAATAAACATACTCAAAACTTATTTACTAGCCAATGAAAGACCATGCTACTTTCTGTGAGTCCTGATTCACTCAACTCAGATCTCTTCAAGACTTTTTCAGGGCACAGCATGTTACTCAATTGCTCATTTCAAAACATAAGTGCCACTTGGACTAAATGCTTACCTACAGCTGTGTGCTTTCACCATATATATTTTCAAAATGATGTAAAAGTCATGTTTGCTGGGAAGAGTAAATGCTTTTTGTCCAAAAAATGCATATAAAAACAACAGTTGGCTAGCAGGGCAAAGTTGTTTTCATTGTCCTCTCTGTTGCTGAGAAACTGGTTTCAAATGATCTTCTTTCACTATAGGAGAATGATAGCGTTTACACTTGTGGTGGCAGGGTAATTTCCTTCCAGAGCTAATGAATACCTTGTACTTTCTTTGTTTCTCAGTTAATCCATTGATACATGTGGCTCTGAGGTGTAAAGAAGTCTTAAAACCTGGGGGATTGAGAGCTATTTTTATGTTTAGAAATTCAAGGGCTTTTGTTTTTTCTTTTGTCTGAAATTGAGAAAAACAAAATGGCACACAGTCAAATATTCCTGTATACAGAATGATTCTATTTGAAGGGCCCTAGGGAAAGTATCAGGCCTGATATGCTGTGTTGCACCAAGGCTTAAGACAGAACAGATGGGGGTGCATCATCTCAAGAACATACAAATGAGTCCAATGGGCTCATTTGATTGTAGCATCTTATCATGCCACTGCCCTTCCAATTTAAATTGTGCTTGTATTACAAATGAACCACTGGTCATAGATGAGCATGTATACTAAAAAACACTCTTTTAGAAGCAGATGCATTCTCATTTCACAGTGTGTGTCACGGAATTACTAGCTATTTCCTCTCCCTCCTGGGCACATAGCTAGACTGTGTTTTTCAGTCTCTAGTGCAGTTGGGTATGGCCATGCTTCTGACTAATAGACAGATGTATTCCACTCTCACACCTGGCCCATGAAATCTTCCCATGCGTGATCTCCCATGCTCTTATTTCCCCTGCTGGCTCAATGCAGGTGAGCATAGTGTCCTTGGAGATCATATTTTGAAAATGGAGAAGCAAAAATATAAAGAATTGAAGTTCTTGGTCTCTATTTGGATGGAACTGTCCATTTACTAATAAGGAACATTTGTCTAGGTCTTTATGTAAATGAGAAACAAATTTCTTTTCTGCATGAACCATTATAAATTTGGGGGGGATTCATTTGTTTCAAATTGCTAGTGTTGTCCCAAAGTAACTGACTGAGGCAAAAGTTGCAATCAATGGAGGTTTATTAAGCCAAAGTTGATGTGTGCCCAGGAAACACACAAACCACAGCAAAGCTGTGGAAGTTTTTCCAAAGAGGAATTTGGAAGTTGCAGAATTTAAAGGCAAAAAAAAAAAAAGGTCAGGTGAAGGGGGAGGGTCATAAGACAAAATGGTTACATTCTTGGGAGACCTACAAATGTCTATATTTTACATAAAATAAAGCAAATGTAACAGGAAAAAAAGTGAATTAAGGAAGCATCAGTTATGTAGATGTCCCTGGTAGGTAGAAGAATGTCTGATCATGTGTCCAATATTTATGCCCCTGTAAAGATAAATTTGTAAATCATTATTAGTGTGCAATTGGAATAGACTTTAGTTTTAGGAGCTAGACATAGCCTGCAGACAAAGTTACAATTTTCACATTTTTGTTTATAGGAGTACAGCAAGGAGTTTCTTTGAAGAATGAATTGTGGGACCAGTTCTTCATATAACAATAGGAATATTGCTCACAAAGAGAGCATAGAATGAGAAAAAGAGAATCCCAAGGCATTTTAGTGCAGGCAGTGATGGGTCATGGCAGGAAAGAAATAAGAATGTTTAGAGAAGGGAGGAAACACTCATGTTGAATGTGGCTGAAATGTCAGCCTGGTAAAAACTTAAAAATGTTATTTGTATTTGGCATTAATGACCTCATTAGGTCATTATGATTAAATGATCAGAAAGATAGTCCAGAAAAGTGTGAGTATTAGTGGGAGAAACAGTAATAATTAAGTGAATATAAACAATGCATTTGAAAATGTTGTGAGGTGTAAAAAATTAGAGACTGAAGAAAATAAAGCACAGAATAAAAACCTTTTGTTAGAGAAAGTGGGATGATGAAAGAAAGGGCCAAAGAAGATATGAATGAACAGGGTTATGGACCCAGGTCTGGGGCAATCAGTAGTTACAGGCAATGAAGATGGTCTTAAACAAATTAGTAACAGAAGGGACACTAGGAAAGAGAAAAGTCAAAGGAAAAATACAAACTTTTTCTGCAGAACAATTATGCCTATGAAAAAAACGAAGTCATATTCTAATGCACAAGAAAATATTATTATGCACAATCAGATATAAGAAGAAAATTGTAACCAACATCTACATTTACCTGTACACATTTATGTATGTGTAGAGGGCTGTTAAAAGCATATCGAAATGGAACTTAAATACTGAAATGATAAGTTGGTCTTCCAACTTTGTCAGAACTCACACTGAGATGAAAAAATACCATTCATTTGTTCTTTGCATAACTTAGCATTTCATTTCTGGTACCACAATCATCTGCTATTTTCTGGTCTTACTTGTTTAAAAATTACAGGACTTTGATATGATCAGCACTTTGCAGCCCAAGGATGCTATGAAACTTTAGCTCATCTGCACAAAAATGAAGAGCAGAAAATATCTAGGAAGGACCTTGGCCTTCACTCTAATAAGCAGGCTTTGTAATATGCACCACTTTGATTTTAATGCCTAACATTAAGGAGTATCAGGGAATACAATTGTAAATTTACCTCCAGCCACTGGATTTCTAATAGAGAACAACAATGAAGTAATAGGGCAGCAATAAGTGGATTATTTAATAACAACAGTGTGAAAATGATAAAAACAGAATATTTCTTGAAGTTACATGTTTATGCTAATCCCAGCTAACCTTCACTAAAGACAGAAGCATATTTTCACAATTCTATTTGCTTTGGTACATTTCAATTGAATCCAATGCAACTCTGTTCAACTCAACTTGTGAAACTTATTTACTTGGAAAGGAAAAGTCATACCAAATTTGGGGTTTTGAAAAGAACTGATTCCTAGTACAAAATATGTTTATGCTTACATCATTATAGTATAAAAACATATTATATTTGAATTTGAAAAATTCAATGGCACCAATTAAAAAAAAAGTGCCAAATAAATTCTTGGTGGTATTTTGGAGAGATAGGTGTTTTCTTTTCTTGTTTTAAATTTCAGGTTAATGTGAGAGTACAAGCAACTAGGTTAAATGTTTGTGTTTGTTAGGTACAGTCCCTCTTATAGCTGTGTCCCACACCCAAGAGATGTGCTATATACCCTTACATTGGGCCCATTTAGTAGGAGCATACCCCCTCCCTCTTCCCTTCTCCCCACTCCCTCATTCTCCCTCCCCCCCAACTTGAATTTAATTGAGTTTTTTCCCTTTATGTGGGAGGTATTAGCTCATCTACTGGCTTCATATTAATATTGAGTACTTTGGATATTTGTTTTTCCATTCTTGTGATACTTCACTGAGGAGAATTGTTTCCACTCCATCTAGGTTAATACAAAAGATGTAAAGTCTTTATCTTTTCTTATGACTGAATAATAGTACTCTATGGTATACATATACCACAGTTTATTAATCCATTCCTGGGTTGATGGGCATGTAGGCTGTTTCCACATCTTGGCGATTATAAATTGAGCTGCAATAAATAATCTAGTTCAATTGTTCTCATGAAAAACAATTTTTTTTTCCTTCTGGGTAGTTGCCTAATAATGGGATGGCAGGATCAAATGGAAGGTCTAATTTAAGTTCCTTGAGGACTCTCAATAATTCTTTCCAAAGAGGCTGTATTCATTTGCAGTCCAGTATCTACAATATCCATGCCAGTATCTTCAACTGTGGGACTTTGTGATGTGGGCCATTCTCACTGGGGTTAGGTAATATCTCAGAATGGGTTTGATAGGCATCTCTCTGATGATTAGGGATGCTGAGCATTTTTTCATGTTTGTTACCCATTCATCTGCCTTTCTTAGAGACAGTTCTGTTCATGTCTCTTGCCCAGAGATAGATGGGATTGTTAGCTCTTTTTTGTTGATTATTTTGAGTTCTCTGTGGATTCTATCACCCTTTGTCAGATTTGTAACATGCAAATAATTTTTCCCAGAGAACAGAAATGAGTTCTGAATAATATAGAATGATACAGAATACAAGCAAAATTTCCATAACAAAGAAAGTCCAAATTTAGTCGCTTCAATAAAACAAAGGTTCATGCACCTTTGATCTTACAATCTGTAGGTAGGTGGTCCAATAATAACCATTTCTTTGTCACCATTTTCTAGCCAGCAGGAAGTGAGAAAGAACATAAAAGCAAACAGTTTCCTTTTTGAAGGATGTGATTCAGAAGTTCCAAGCATCATTTCCTCTCAATTGTCACTGGTCAAAATTAATCAAATGGTCACAGGTGGCTGCAAAAGAGACTAGGAAATAAAATCTCTGCCTGACCAATGGTGTGCCTTGCCACAACTCAGTAGGACACACAGAGAGAGAAATGGTTACTACTGGGGAAAGTCTCCCTCACCACAAATCACAGGTAACAGTAACATGAGGAAGACTGAGAGTTCACTGAGAATAAAAAATTGCAGTTAGAGAGAACCAAATTAAATCCCCAGGAATTCTCAGAAATCTCGGAACTTCCAAAAGACAGCTTGGAAATGGGAAATGTATGTAGTGTTTGCCAATACAAGGAGCCTAACCCATAGTTTTATTACTGAAGTATAAAGTGGCCATAGCTGATGACTATATGTAATAGAAGAGAGAGGCTCATGTTGGAATCTCAGCATTAAGACGTTTTAAAAAAGGAATTATAGTAAATTATATTGAAATAATGTCACAAATTTGTTTTTGAAAAAACAGAAGAGAATTCAGAATTGATTTGCGATCTAGTCACACATATTTATTTATAGACAAGCAACCTTAGAGTTTTAAAGTGAAATTATGGGAAGCACAACAGGTTAAAAAAACAAACAAACACCAATAAGTGAACTCACCTTCATTTTAATATTTAAAGAAAGTATTAAGTTTATTATGATAATGCTGGGATATATACATGTACTTATATAAAATAAAGTTATACCGTTATATATAATAAAGTTACAAATTTCTAGTGGCAAGCCTCAATAAATTTGGTAGTGTATAAATAATCTAATGTTTGTGTGAAAAATAAGTTTCAGAAATACTACCACAAACATGATACTTGATAAAACATCAAAAACCAAACTTTTCCTTTGGTTTGAGAATTGCCAAAGGAAATCATTATTATATTGTATTGCCAGTGCAATAAGGTAAGCAAACAAATACCCACTTTCCCCCAAAATTATTTCTCATAATCATTGAAAAATAGAATTATAAGTGGTTTTATTTTCCTCATACAACATCATTGTGCACGTACAAAATCCAGAAGAATTTACCAGTAACCTATCAGGACTTAGCAACATTGCTGAATATGAAGTCAATATAAAACATTGATTTTGATAGGGAGAGATTTGTTAAAGAATGCATGATTATAGCTAGATGGGAGGAATTAGTTTTAGTATTTTATACCACTATAGTTAACAATACTACATATGTATTATATAGTTTCAAATAGCTATAAGGATATTGAATGTTCCCTACACAAATAACAAATGTTTGAGATTATAGATGTAATTTTCCTGATCATCACTACATTATATGTCTTGAAACATCATATGTATATATATATGTGTGTGTGTGTGTGTACAGCATTAAAATATATATAATTATTATTTGTCAATTAAAAATAAAACAAAAAATCAATTTATATTTATATTACAGTAACAAAAAATAAAAATTTAAAATTAAAAAAATTTAAAAAATGTGACTTACAGTAGTGACAAAAATCATCCAGTATATAGCAATAAATATAAGTCTAACAATAAGTTTAAAATTTCTACACTAAAATCAATGTCAATAGAGTTATTAAGGAGGTAAAATAAGCAGATGCATCATATTTATGGATTGGTGGACTCATTTAGATGTCAACCCTCTACAAACTGTTCCATAGATTCATCACAATCTCCACTAAATCCTCAGCAAGTTGTTTGTGGAAAATGACAGTCCTTAAACATTAGTATGGAAATGCAAAAGCAAAAAATACTTAAATGAATTTGAATTAAAAAAAGTAAAGCAGGAAGACTAACCCTATGAGTTATCAAGGCCTATTGAAAGCTATATTAGATAGTTGATATTGGTTCAATGATGGACAAGTAGATCTACCTTCTGCCCCTCAAAACAACTCTCATATATATAGACATCAGATTGATTTCAAAGGTGACACTGTAGTATAGTGGGAGGTCTTTTCCATAATGATGCTGGGTCAGTGGACATCCACTTAGAAAAAAAGGTAATCTTGACATCACAACATACACAAAAATCAACTCCAGATGTAAATTTAAAAGTAAGAATAATAAAACTTTTAGAAAAAATTATAGATGAATTTCTTTGTGTCCTTGAAGTGGGCAAAGATTCTTTTAAACAGAACACAGAGTGCACTAATTCTAAAAGCAAAGACAAATAAATTTAACTATACATATACTTACATTATAAAATTTATTTTATTAATTGACATATGAGAAAAGTGACAAAGAAAACCCCTAATGGGATACAGTATTTCCAGTTCATATACCTGAAAAAGATTGAATTTAGACTGTACAAAGAATAACAATTAGTTAAGAGATAAGCAGTCCAACAGAAAAATGGACGAAAGTCTCGAAGGTATACCACAAAAGAGAATATCAAAGTGCCCAATAAACATATTAAATAACAATAAATATATGAAAAGGTACTGAACTTTGAGGGAAACTCATGAGAGAAGGGAAAATTAAAAGCACAATGTTGTATGAATACACATACATGTGAAAGGTTACAGAGGAAACAACAGACAAATCCAATTGTTGATAAGGATGTGGGGCAATCTTAACTTTTGTACACTGCTATGGTGGTGTAAATTAGTACAACCCAAACTCTTTGGCAGTATTTGTTAAGCTGAAAATATGAATATCTTATGACTCTGAAATGCTATGCCTAGGCATTCAGTATATACTGTTAAAATGAGTATATATTTTCACCAAATGATATGTACAAAGATGTTTATGGCAACAACATTTATAATAATAAAAAACTGGAATTTGTCAAATGCCAACCAACAGTGGAGGGACACTTAAAGTATATTCCCTCAACAGGATGCTGTACAGAGATTAGAATTAATAAACAGAAACTGTATGCAACAATATGGATACATCTCACAAACATGATGAGAAACAGGGTACAACAAGTTCATGATGTATCATATTATTTACTTATTATCAGTCAAAACCAATGTACATGTAGGAAGTCAAAGTAATGTTTACTCTTGGTTGAGGTGAGGAAGTTACTTGAAGGAGGAAGGGAACTTCTAGGGGTACCAATAATGTTCTATTTCTTGATCTGATGATTACATGAATGTATTTGTCAGAATTCAGAGTACTGTGCACTTGTGATTTGTGTACATATACTTCAATACAATTTAAAACATTAATCCTCTTACATTATGTTTAAATGTCATAAAAATAATTAGAAAGTGCAATTTCAACTCTTATGGAACTTCATAAATCTAAGTGAGAAAAATGAAATTCATGCCACAGTATGATTTGAGGGCCATAGAAACAATAATTGCAAGAAAAATAACGTGCCGAACTTAAATGAGAAGGTAAATTTAAGGAAAAGCAAATGAGATTAAAAGAATTCCTAGGATAAGCCTTTTCTTTAATTTTGTCTAATTTTGTATGCAGCATTTGGAAAAGACATGCAATATTATATTTTTTAAAATGTACATATTTTAATTTCAAAATAATGTGATTTTTATAAAATAAAATTTGTAAGAATGAAGTAAGCTATAGAAAACCTTGAAGCAGGTTTACTTAACATACAATAAAAAGTTTTGAAAGAATATCTGCCTAGTAAGTGAAGAGTTCATGAAGATGAAAAAGTCAATAATTTGACAATATGTCTATAGCTATTGCTCTTCTATGAGTTGGTGAAATTTGTCCTTCCCTACCAGCTTTTTCCAGTCTACTACAGTTGACTTTCCATATCTGTTGGTTCTGCATCCATGGCTTTAACTTGGTTCTACATCCACGGATTCAACTAATTGCAGGTTGAAAATACTTTGAAAAATATAAAAAAAGAAAAATAATACAACAATAAACATAATGCAAATTTAAAGATACAGTACAGCAACTATTACATGTATTGTATTATAAGTAACCTAGGGATGACTTAAAATAACTTATTTGCATAAGTTATATGCAAATACTATACCATTTATTATCAGAGACTTGAACATCTCCAGATTTTGGTCTTGAGGAAGGGTGTTCCTGGAACCAGTTCCCTACAGATACTGAGGAATGAATTCACATTTTCATCTTTTCTTTTTCTTAGTTCAAGTAGACCTGTATTTGTGAAATTGAGATGAGGATTTTGTAGCCCCAAGTGCTGATTAATTATTATACTCACCATGGGTTCAATAGAAGCCTACAGAGAAATGATCTCCAAATGCAATAAGCATCATCTCTTTCAACAGGAAATCATAGCATTCTGAGTCACCTCACATTTTAACTCCCTGATAAAATTAGGGCTTTACAATGTAGACAACTGCCACAACTTGTATGATACACTGTGACTTCAAGGCACTTGTCTGTAATTCATGGTCTCTTTTATGGGAAATCAAAAGAAAAAACTGTCTCTCTACTCACTGCACTTCTGACACCAGATGTGTGGGTTTTCTATACCGTGCAATTCTTCAATTCTCTGTGGGCACTACCTGGCTATCCTACAATTTAATTCAACTGTGTTACTAAATACCCAGATTTAGTACACACCCCACAGATTAAGAGCTCAGGCCCACAAGGCTGCCTCCTACAAATTCAGATGTCAATCCCAAGTAGTGGGTCCCCAAGTTGCCCACCCTTTTGTCCTAGCTAGCTACAAATCAGGAGTTCCCACAACCCCCTCCTCATGCTGGATAATTTGCTGTAGTGGTTCACCATACTGAGCAAAATGCTTTACTTAGGTTGACTAGTATATTATAAAGTGCATCATAAAGGTTACAAATGAGCAGCTGGATAAAGAGGTAAGAAGGGCAAAGTATTAGTAAGGAATGTGGAGCTTCCACATCCAATCTGGGAGTGCCACCCTTTCTGAGTCTCCTTGTTTAGGGTTTTTATGGGTTTCTTTATGCAGGTACGATTGACTAAGTTATTGGCCATTGATGATTCACTTAATACCTAGCTCTTTTTCCTCCCCAGAAATTGGCCCTTCATGTGACCTGCGTCCATCCAGAAGCTATCTAGGAACCCCAGCTAATAGTCATCTCAGTAGCATGCTTTGGGGATGCCAGAGGTCTTGCAGGGTTGTCTAACCTTTCTTCTCCACTGCACATTGGGAGAAGAGTTCTCTTGGGCCATGCATTAAATATGCAAACACTAAAAAAGTGATTATCAGAAAAAGGCCTGTGCATAATTTTCATGCTATCTGACACCATTGGTAAGCAAGAAAAGTCATCACGAAATCAGCCTGTGGGCACCCCTGTTAGATGTTCCTGTGTTGGAAGTCAGGGTCAAAGACTAGATATTTGAGCAAATGATTCTCTTGGTACCCACATTACTCAGGAGATTACAAGGATTTTAGGAGCTCTATGTCAGGAACTGGGGGAAGAGACCAAAGATATATGCCCTATTGTGTAGTGAACATCTATTTCTCAAAACAGAAGTGGTCTCTTCTGTATAGGTTCTGAAACTTTGAAATTTTCTTCTTATCCTATCCCCTGGAAAAAAATCATTTATGTGGGGTCTGAGGCAATAATGATCCTCTTAGCAGGTCTTATTCAGGCCACTTGAGAGATTCTAACTAGTTGAGAGGATTCATAAAATAGTTTCTCAGGAGTAAGATTACATGTTTATTTTGTACATATGCCCAGAGGCTTTGCAATGAGTGGGTTTTTATAATTCTAATAGATTTCCAGGGTACTGCCTATTCTTTTTTTATGCTAATAGCCAGAGGCTGTTGAGATTGAGCAATTTTAGAAAATTCTGAATAAAAACAAACAAAGTAAACATTCCTGCCAATTTGTGAATCAGCCAGATCTTTCAGTTCCCTTATTTTATTTTTTGAGGTTATTATTATCATTATTTGGTTTATCTGGTTTGTTGATAAATAAGAATAGCAATGATTTGTAACTTATCCCCCTAACTTTGTGCAGCCAACCTTTAACTGGCAGGATCTACTGCTAGGCATCACTATTAATTAAATCATAGTTTGAAAAAAACACTGAAACAGAAAAAAATAATAATGGCACTAGAAAAACTTCTTCAAAAGAGTCAGTAAAATATTCTTTGGGGGTATGGTTCATTTGCTTCCTGTTGTCTCAGGCCCTCAACCTTATTTTCAAGGGCTCTGCCTTCCCAGTAAGGAACAGAAGAGCGGCATATAGACTTAAGGATTTTGTTTGTTTGTTTTGCTTATTTGTTTTTTGAGACAGAATGTCACTCTGTTGTCCTAGGTTAGAAGACCATGGCATTACAACAACCTCAAACTCCTGGGCTCAAGCCATCCTCTTGCCTCACCCTCCTGAGTAGCTGAAACTACAGGTGCCAGCGACAACACCCTGCTAATTTTTCTCTCCCCTCCCCTCCCTTCCTCCCCTTCCCTCCCCTCCTCTCTCCTCCCCTCCCCCTTTTTTTCTTGTTTTAGTAGAGCAGAGATTTTACTCTTGCTCAGACTGGTTTCAAACTCTTGACCTAAACCAATCTACCTGCTTTGGCCTCCCAGAGTGCTAGGATTATAGGCACAAGCCACCATCAGCCTCAGACTTAATTTTGAAAGAATATACAGTGAATGGATATGAGAAAACTTTAGGTTCTACCCTTAATTTTGTGTCCTTAGAAAAATTCTTCAAATCAAGTATTTCTCTTAAAGAGAGAAATCTCTTTAGTTGCATGGCTATTTTTACTCCACTATGTGAGACTGTTAAATCCATTCAACTCAAGTTGCTTGTTTCAAACCTGCTCTTTCCCTTGTATATTTAAGGTGTGTCTCTCAGGTATATAGGCATGGTCAAGGGTATTGCCTTGGGTGTTTGGTTTGTTTGATTGTAACCTTGGCACCTAATGTAAAGGCCAGCTGAGAGTGCAAATACATTGAGTTAGCTTTTGAATGATCATCTTTAGGCATAAAAAAGATGTTTTCTCTGTATCAGTAAGAAGAAGGAAAGTATTGTTAAATTGTCCTTGTTAATTTTTTTTACAATGAAATGATGCCCTTTACTTCTCAATGTTTCTAATACTTAAAATTCCAGTGTACTAAATATTGATCTGACTGAATTTCAATTCCCTATGTGTTTATAACAAACAGTAAGACAGTTTTAATGTTTTGAGGAAATATTTTAAAGTTCACAGAACAATTACAGATTTTCCTATTATTAAGATTACTTTGTATAATTTCAGCACAAATAGTTATTCTGTAGTCCCATACCATTGTTCAAAGCAGGGACTGCATTAGGTAGCTTTTTGTATTCATCTCCACCATAATACCTGTCATGTTTCATTATCATTATTTACATGTATCTGTGTCCCACGTGACAAGATTTGAGTTTTGGGGGAATATGGATGTCTTTTCTAAATTTCCCCCAAGGCCCTTCATAGCAGCGAGCACATATTATACCCCCTCAGAAATTTTGATGATTGAATGAAAATATAATTTCTATTGAATCCAGAATTTTACATGGAAAGGATGTCAAATAACATATACTTTCCACACTTACATATTCTTGTACCTAAAATCATTGAAGAACACGAGAACTAAGTAATAATTTTAAGTATAAAGATGAAAGAAACTTATCTTAGTCTGTTCAGTGATGCTATAATAAAATAACCAACGCTGGGTAATTTATAAAGAAAAGAGCTTTATTTGGTCCGTAATTCTGGTCGCTGGAAAGTGAAGAAGGAAAGGGAAAGTGCACATGTGCAAAGAGATCAAATATGAGAAGCCAAACCCACTCTTGAAGTAACTAGTCTAGGAGTGAGGGTAAGATCTCACTCCTACGACATAGTATTTATCCACTTATAAGGGTTCTACTCTTATGAGTCAAACACCTCCCATTAGTAGGGTAACCAGATATCCCGATTTTGGCAGGACAGCCCCGCTTTTCAACAATTTGTCCCGCGTCCAGCCGCATTTTAAAAAAGTCCCGATTTTTGGAAAGAATGCACGAATGGGCTGGAGAACAAGAAGGGAATATATGGTTTTCGGCACCATATGGCTATTTCGCCAGAATATGAGTTTTATATTATTTTTGTTAATTTTATAATGTTAAACTGTAATAAAGAATTGCTGAGAAGTGATTATCGAGAACTACTTATCAAAGTTTGCCTTGTTGTCAGGCTCTGCCCTGCGCCATCCCCCCACTCCACACACCCCCACTCTGCCCCGCCCCCGCCCCGCCCCCCCCCATGTTGTCCCGCCTTACAGATGTTAGAATCTGGTCACCCTACCCATTAGGCCCCAACTCCCAACTCCCACCATAGCCACCTTGGGGGTCAAATTTCAACTTAAGTTTTGACAGGGACAAATCACATCCAAATCATGGCAAATATCTTAAAGATACCCCATCACTTAAAGAAAAAAATGTTGACATATACCAAACATCCACAATAAATAATTGATATTCATAACTGTAGGCAATAGGAATTTTCTGATGATGATTTTTATTTTTAATTTTTTTAGATTTACATTTTTTTTTCTTTTTAATTTTAATAGATTTGGGGGATACAAGTTGAATTTTCTTACATGTATGTATTGTATAGTGATGAAGTCTGGGCTTTGCGTATACCCATCTCTTGAATAGGACACATCAAACTACATAGGTAATTTTTTATCCTTCACCCTCTGTCACCCTTCTGCCTTTGGAATCTCCAATGTCTGTTATACCACTCTGTCCTTGTATAGCCATAGTTTAGCTCCAACTTATAAGTGAGAACATGTGGCATTCATTTCCTTGTTCCTGAGTTATTTTATTAAGATAATGACCTCCAATTCCATTCAAGTTGTTGCAAAAGACATGATTTCATTCTTTATTATTGCTAAGTAGTATTATTGGCTGTATTTGTGTGTGTGTATCATCACATTTTCTTTATCCACTTATCGGTTGATGGGCTCTTGGGCTGATTCCATATCTTTCTAATTGTGAATGGTACTGTAACAAAGATTTGAACATATAAGTGCAAGTATCTTTTGGATGTAGTGATTTATTTTCTTTTGGATAGATACTAAGTCATGAAATTGCAGATTGAATGAGAGATCTACTTTTAGTTCTTTGAGAAATTTCTATACTGTTCCCTGTAGAAGTCATATGAATTTACATTCAACCAACAGTATATCAGTGGCCATTCTACAAATTGGAGTAAGATGGTATCTTTTATAGTTTTAGTTTCCATTTCTCTGAGGATTAGTGATGATAAACAGTTTTTAATTTTTTTTGCCATTTGTTTATCTTCTTTGGAAAGTGCCTATTCATGTCATTACTCACTTTTTAGTGGGGTTTCTACTTATTTGTTGTAGGAATTCGATGCTATAAACTCTCCTTTTAGGACTGTTTTTGCTATCCCGCAACATGTCCCACATATTTCGGTATATTGTAGGTTCTTTCTTTCTTTTTTTATTTCAATTAAATCATAGCTATGTACATTAATGCAATCTTGGGGTACATTGTGCTGGTTTTATATACAATTTAAAATATTTTCATCAAACTGGTTAACATAGCCTTCATAGCATTTTCTTAGTTATTGTGTTAAGACATTTTTATTCTATATTTAACAAAGTTCACATGTACCCTTGTAAGATGCACCATAGGTGTGGTCCCACCAAACACCCTCTATCCACCCATATTCTTAGGCTATAATACGGTTATAGCTTTCATATGAAACTTATAGATTGGTTTCATAGTAGGGCTGAGTACGTTGGATAATTTTTCTTCCATTCTTGAGATACTTTGCTAAGAAGAATATTTTCCAGCTCCATCCATGTAAACATGTAAGAGGTAAAGTCTCCATCTTTCTTTAAGGCTGCATAATATTCCATAGTGTACATATACCACAATTTATTGATCTATTCCTGGGTCAATGGGCACTTGGGCTTCTTCTATGATTTAGCAATTATGAATTGGGCTGCAACAAATATTCTGGTACAAATACATTGTTATAATGTGCTTTTGGATATATACCTACTAGAAGAATTATAGGATCGAATGGCAGGTCTATTTTTAGATCTCTAAGTGTTCTCTAGGTCTTCTGGATATATACCTACTAGAAGAATTATAGGATCGAATGGCAGGTCTATTTTTAGATCTCTAAGTGTTCTCCAAACATCTTTCCAAAAGGAATGTATTAATTTGTATTCACACCAGCAGTGTAGAAGTGTTCCCTTTTCTCCATGTCCATGCCAACATATCTGGTTTTGGAATTTTGTGATGTAAACTAATTTTACTGGAGTTAGATGATATCTCAAAGTAGTTTTGATTTGCATTTATCTGATGATTAAAGATGAAGAGCATTTTTTTCATATGTCTGTAGGTTATGTGCCTGTCTTCTTCACAGAATTTTCTTTTCAAGTCCCTTCCCCACCCTGAGATGGGATAACTTGTTATTTTCTTGCTAATACGTTTGAGTTCTCTGTAGATTCTAGTTATTAAACCCTTGGTGGAGACATAACCTGCAAATATCTTCTCTCATTCTGAGGGCTGTCTTCTTGTTTTACTTACTGTATTCTTGGCTGGGCAGAAAGTTTTTAGTTTGATCAGATCCTAATAATGTATTTTTGGGGTTGCTTCAATTGCCCAGGGGGTCCTTCTTATAAAATATTCTCCCAGGCCAATTTCTTCAAGTGTTTTCCCTGCATGTTCTTCTAGGATTTTTATGGTTTTATGTCTTAAGTTTAAATCTTTAATCCAGTGAGAGTCTATCTCAGTTAATGGTGAAAGGTGTGGGTCCAGTTTCAGTCTTCTACAGCTCATCAGTCAGTTCACCTAGCACCATTTGTTAAATAGGAAATCTTTCCCCCACTCAATGTTTTTAATTGGCTTATCAAACATCAAATGATGGTAAGTAGCTGGGTTCATCTCCTGGTTCTCTATTCTGTTCCATACATCTACCTCTCTGTTTTTGTGCCAGAACCATGCAGTTTTGATCACTATCAATTTGTAGTATAATCTGAGGTCTGGTAAAGTGATTTCTCCTGCTTTGATTTATTTCTGAGTAATGTCTTGTCTTTCAAGGTTTTTCTAATTCCATATAAAGTGAAGTATTTTTTTGAGATTGTCAAAGTATGACAATTGTGGTTTAATAGGGATTGCATTAAAATTGTATATTGCTTTGGGTAGTATGGACATTTTAACAATGTTGATTCTTCCCAGCCATGAGCATGATATGTTTTTCCATTTGTTAACATCTTCAGCCATTTCTTTTCTTAGAGTTTCATAGTTCTCTTTATAGAGATCTTTCACGTACTTTGTTAGGTAAACTTCCAAATATTTCATCTTCTTTGGTACTACTGTGAAAGGAATAGACTCCTTGACTATTTTCTCAGCTTAACTATTGTTGGTATATATAAAGGCTACTGATTTATGAGTGTTGATTTTGTAACCTGAGACCCTGCTATATTCCGTGATCACTTCTAAGAATTCTGTAGTAGAATCCCTTGTGTTTTCCAGATATACAATCATATCATTTGCAAAGAGTGAAAGTTTGATCTCCTCTGACCCTATATGGATATGCTTGATGCATTTTCTTGCCTAATTGCAATAGCTAAGACTTCCATTACAATGTTAAAAAGCAGTGGAGACAATGGGCAACGTTGTCTGGTTCCTGATATGAGTGGAAGTGATTTCAATTTAACTCCATTCAATACAATATTGGCTTTGGGTTTGTTGTAGATGACCTCTATCAGTTTAAGAAATGTCCCTTCTATACCCATTTTCTTAAGTGTTCTGATCATGAAAGGATGCTGGATATTATCAAAAGCTTTTTCTGCATCAATTGAGAGAATCATATGGTGTTTGTTTTTTAATTTGATTATGTGATGAATTATATTTATAGATTTACATACATTGAACCAGCCTTGAAACCCTGAGATAAAACACACTTGGTCATGGTGTATAATTTGTTTGATGTGTTGCTGGATTCTGTTTGTTAGGATCTTGTTGAACATTTTTGCATCAATATTCATTAATGATATTGGTCTATAGTTTTCTTTTATTGTTGTGTCTTTTCCTGTTTGGGGAATCAAGGTGATGTTTGCCTCATAGAATGTGTTGGGTAGTATTCCTTCTTTTTCTATATTTTGGAAAAGGTTGAATAATATAGGTATTAGTTTCTCTTTAAAAGTTTAGTAGAATTCTGATGTGAAGCCATCTGGTCCCAGGCTTTTCTTTTTGGGGAGATTTTGTACAGGTGATGCTATTTCGGAACTTGATAATAGGCCTGTTCAACATTTCCACTTCATTTGGGCTAAGTCTAGAAAGGTGGTATACTTCCAAGTATTGGTATATTTCCTTCAGATTTTTGTATTTCTGAGAATAGATTTTTTTTGTAATATTCATTAAGGATTTTTTTGAATTTCTGAGGAGTCTGTTATTTCATCTTTACCATTTCTGATTGGTGAAATTAGATATTTTACTTTTTTTTTCCTGGTTAGGTTAGCCAAAGTTTTATCTATTTTATTGGTCCTTTCAAAAAACCCACTTTTTGATTTATTGATCTGTTGTATAATCCTTTTGTTTTCAATTTCATTTAATTCTGCTCTAATTTTGGTTATTTCTTTTCTTCTGCTGGGTTTGGAATGTTCTTCCTTTTCCAGTTCCTTGAGATGTCCCATTAAGTTGTTAACTTCCTCTCTTTCTACACTCTTGAGGAAGGCTTATAGTGCTATAAATGTTCCTTCTCAAGACTACCTTTGTGGTATCCCAGATGTTCTGATAATTTGTGTCTTCATCATCATTTTGTTCCCAAAACTTGGTGATTTCCTTCTTAATCTCATCTCTGACCCACCTATTATTCAGCATAATGTTATTTAGTTTCCATGTTTTTGTATGAGTATGCAGATTTATGCTGTTATTGAGTTCAACTTTTATTCCTTGGATGCAAGGAATAATTTCTATTCTTTTAAATTTGCTGAGGTTAGGCTTGTGACCCAAGATGTGATCAATTTTAGAGTATGTTCCATGGGCTAATGAGAAGAATGCATATTCAGTTTTGTTAGGATGAAGTGTTCTATAGATGTGTGTTCAATCCAATTGTTGAATGGTTAAGTTTAAGTCTAAAATTTCTTTGCTTAGCTTCTTTTTGGAGGATCTATCCAACACTGCCAAAGGAGTGTTAAAATCTCCAACTATTATGGTGCTGGAGGAAATCAAGTGGCTCATGTCTGTTAGAGTCTCTCTTATAAATTGAGGCGCATTCTGGTAAATGTTATTTGAAATCTCATTATGTTGAGTGTTACCCTTAACAAATATGAAGTAACCATTCTTATCTTTACTTACTTTTGTTGTTTTAAAGTCTATTGTATCTGTGAATATAATTGCAAAGTCTGCTTTTTTCTGATTTCCATTTGCCTGAAATATAGATGACCATCCCTTCACCCTGAGTCCATATTTATCTTTTAAGGTAGGATGAGATTCTTGTATGCAGCAGGTATATGGCCTGAGTTTTTGTATCCAGTCAGCCAAACTGTGTTTCTTTAGAGGGCAATTTAAGCCATTCACATTAATTGAGACTACTGATAAGACTGGTAGTATTTTGGGTATCAGGTTTTTTGAAACTCCACTGGACATTTTAAATCCTTTCACCACTGTGGAAATTGGAATTTGATCAAAAGTTTCTGAGTGAGTTTACTGGTGGAGGATTGCACTGGTCATTGAGAATATCCTAGAGTGCTGGTTTAGTTATGGCAAATTTCTTCAACATGTGCATGTCATTAAAGTATTTAATTTCTCCATCATAAATGAAACTCAGTTTCACTGGACAGAGAATCCTGGGTTGAAAATTATTTTGTTTGAGGAGGTTCAAGGTTGATGACCACCCTCTTCTAGCTTAAAAGTTTTCAGCAGAGAGATCTCCAGTCATTCTAATATTCTTCCCCTTGTAGGTTATGATTTTTTTACGTTTGGTGTTTGCAGAATTTTCTCCTTCATTTTAACTTTGGCAAAGTAAATACAATGTGCCTTGGAGATATCTTATTCTGATTGGGTTGTGCTGGAGTTCTGAAACTATCTGCTATCTGAATCTCTTGTTATGTCTGGGAAGTTCTCTTTCATTATCTTGTGAAGTAGAGCATCTGTGCCTTTTGAAACAGATTGAATGGCACAGATGGAAAGGCAGACCTCATTACCTTTAGGAATTCCTTATAAGGCAAATATTAGTTTCTTTGAATTGTCCTAGAGCTCTCTGAGAGAATGATCTGTTTTTGGTCTCAACTTCTCTTCCTCTTTGAGTGCTTAGGAGTGTTCAAAAGCTTTGTCTTCAGTATCAGAAATCCTTTCTTCTGCTTGCTCCATTCTGTTACTGAGGGATTCTACTGTATTTCTCAGATCTTTGAGGGCTGCAAATTCTTGTCTCAGTTTGTCAAAATCTTTGGTGTTATGTCTTTGAATTCATTGAATTATTTGGACAACTTTTGAATTGCTTCTTGAATTTCTAATTCCAACTTTACCTCCATTCTATTAATCTAATTTGCAATCCAAACTCTGAATTTGATTTCTGACATCTCAGCCACAAATGTTTATGGATAGGATCTTCAGTTGTGTCCTCTGTATCATTCCTTAGGGGAGTTGATCTACTCCGGTTATTCATGTTACTGGAGTTTTTGCACTGATTCCTCCCCATGATTATTTTACACCATTTCACTAGATGAGCAGATAAGGTGAAGTTGGGTTGGGAGGCTCCTGGAGTAGTGATTAATGAGCCCTTTACCCAAGAGCTGTGACTGATGTCTGTACCTTTTCCCCTAGAGCTTTGCAAGACACCCGTACAGTCTGCGGCCTGAGACACTGGGGACCTGCTTGGTGTGGTGGGGCTATGTGGCACTTTTTAGTTGGTCTCTTTCCTACCCTAGTGAATCAGTTACTCTGGGTGGAGTCTCGCTGTGGAGAAATACCAGCAATTAAGTCACCCTGCCCCCCCCACGCAACAACTGGAAAAGGAAAATCAAATGTTCCCGTAACCACACACCCAGGGTACCACTTTGGATAGTTCTTTTGGATTTGGCCCAGTTGAAGAGGTCCAAATCAATTGTCCCAATCAGTGCCCATCTCAGGTGGGAGAGTCCAAAAGGTCTCCAACAACTGAATAGCAGGGGTCTGCTGGCAGCTCAAGTATGACTTACTCCAGTGCTCCATGAGGTTAGAAGGACCCACCTAGCAAATGAATTAATCTGGGAAGGTTGATGCCTCCTTCCCCACCTTATACCTCTGTTACACACAGTCACTGGTAACCCCGCAGGGCTGTAACCTATTTCCCTCCAATAAGCAGATACTCCAGGGATTTGCACCTGCCTGAGTTACAGGGAGATCTATGTCTCCTTGGCCAGGCACTGCTCTCTGCCACTATCCAGCAGGGGGAGCTGAGGCCTCACAACCTTGGGTGCTTAATGGAAGCTGGGGCAGTTCACTCAGTTCTAGCCCTGCCCTGATTGATGTTTCTGACACTTATATTTTTGTACAACTTATATTTCTGTCCTGGCTATATTCCCCTGTGGACTAAAAGCTGTTTGAGTTCACAGAAACTGTGACTCAGCCCTTTTCTGTGCCACTGCCTGGAGCTGGCATGTCTGTCTCTGTTGTACTCTGTGTTGGAGAGGGCACAGTTAGAGCTCACACTCAGCTCTCATTTTCTGCCAGTCCCAACCTGCTTTTATCTCAGCTATGATTCCATGAGGGCTGGGTGCTGCTTAGGCTTACTAAGGCAGTCCTTCTGGATCATCCCTGCCCTGGGAGTATGCCATCTTTGTATGTATTCTAGTGTGTATTCTAGTCTCTGGTCCTGGTACACCCCACCACCTCAGGCATACCCTTTACTCACAGAGCCTGCCTTTCCATTCCAGATCTGTTCCACCAGTGGCTGCCACTGAAGAAGATGCCTGGCTTCCTCTGATTGCCCAGAGAGGCAGAGAATATCTTTCCAAAATATCTCCAGGGGTGTGAGCCCTATTGTTCTTGCCACTGCCACTGTTGTTCCATACTGCAGGGCACTGCCTCTCCCTCACCTGTATGGTTCCCTCAGTTCACTGTCTTCTTACTCCCATGCTACAGAATCAGCATAGACCAGCAATAGCCCATACCTTGTCCACACCTCTGGAGAAAAGGCCTAAGAATCTGAACTCCATGAGGGACAGGCTTTCAGACCTTGGGATGAGAGTGGAGGGGAGTGCTGGGAGTTCAGAATTGCAGGAAGAGAATATATACAGTTTTATACAGTTTTATGCCTGGCAGGAGAGTGCCATGGCACACTAGTAAGTCCTCTCTAGGGAAGAAGATCTAGTTTTTAGAGGGTCTCTCCTGTGGCATAAAATAGGAGGGGCTCTGAACTCTGCTTGCTTGTTTGTACAATGTATACTGTGAGCCATTCTAATGGTAGAGGGGACTCCTGTACACTTGGTGATGGATTTTGTACCTCTTGTTTGTTTCCTTGGGGTCACAGCTTGCCTCAGCAGGGTTGATATGTGTTCTTCAACCTTCTCTCTTGGCTCAGCTCCAAACCATCAGCTTACTTGCTCAACTTCTGTCCTTTAACTCTTCTTCTGGCCAAGAACCTCTGTGAAAAGCTGGTTCCAGTTGGCCATCTTCCTTCTGCCCCCAGTATATTGTATTTTCATTTTCATTCACTTACAATTAATTTTAAATCTCTGTCTTTGTTTCTTCATTGACCTAATGATTATTCAGGAACATGTTATTTAACTTCCATATATTTATATGGTTTCTGAAGTTCCTCTTCGTGGTGATTTCTAGCTTTGTTTTATGGTGGTCTAAGAAGATACTTGATATGATTTTGATTTTTTAAAATTAGTTAAGACTTGTTCTATGGCCTAAAATGTGGTCTATCTTAGAAAATGTTTCATGTGCTATTAAAAAAAAAAAGGCAATGCTATAATTACTAGGTAAATTTTCTGTGTCTGTTATGTTCATTTGGCCTAAACTCCAACTTAAGTCCAATGTTTTTTTTATTGACTTTCTGTCTCAACACTCTGTCTAGTGCTGTGAATGAGGTGCTAAAGTACTCTACTATTATTTTCTTGTTGAGGATTTAGCAAGTGTGACTTATGTGTGGTTTTACCATGCATGACTAGAACACAGCTAACAAAAAGAAGAAGGGTGAGTACAGTATAATGAAATATTGTGAGCAAGAGGAGAGAGACTGAGAGAGTAGAGAGAGGGACAACATTCTCATATCTTATATATAGTATATTATAATAATTGTTCTATTCTATTATTGTTGTTAATCTTTTACTATGCCCATTTTATAAATTAAATTTTACCATAAGTATGTACGTACAGAAAAATAATATATATATATAAGTTTCAGTACTATTTGTGATAAGTTTCACCACTATTTTGTGGTGGTCTTAGAAGGTATCCCTACAGATAAGGGGGGACTGTGTATATATTTACATATAATGTACACCTATATAAAAAATGGAGAATTAAATTTACAATAGATGAAGAAGTAACTATTTGAACCTGTATCAGTAATTAACACATGCAACTAGGACAATGAATTATAGGATAATGAGCAAAGGAAACATAAAAGTCTTAATGGCCCTGGTATTCATGGCTGTAACAACCTATTGTGAGTCATATTTAATTGAAACATAGGCTTGCCAACAAATTGTATGTTGTTTTAAAAAATTTGCCTGACTTTTTTTTTTTACACCTAAAGGAAAGATAGATCAAGACACACAATACATATATAAAGAGCCTTTCAAATGTAAAATATTAAATAGATGAATGCAAGTTAAATAGTCAAATTCAGGGTTTTCTAAAGAATTTTTATGATAACTTTGCATTAAAAGAACACTTTGTTGGTAACATCTGTGCCAAAATTCTATTTTTATTATTCAAGCCATGTTTATATTACTCCTTCTAGTCTTTCATCCCCTCAAGAGAAGTTCAGAAGCAGATCAGGCCTCCATTGATGGGCTGGGATATATAATAGTGACATCATTTCTAGAGTGTTCCTGCTTTAAATGAGCATGAATCAAGTTACAATTGAGGATGAAAAGGGTGAGGAAAAACAATTTTATTCTTTCAGGGCAATAAATTCTGGTAATGTAGACCACCCAATTGATTTCAGCTTTGGCAGCAAATTTGAAATGAAAATGCTGCAGTATGGAATCAGTTTTTACAAATTGCAAAGATTAAATGTGGAGATAAAAATAGAAAAAATACCTCTATCAGTTAATTATAACATCTTAAGCACCACAGTCACCAAGATCCTTGGTCTCATATACTCAAGAGTCCTGGAAAAGTTAAATGTAAATGAAAAGTAGCTAGAATCCTACTTTAAGGAAAATAAGATAAAAAATCCTTTGATCTTTAAAGGATTCTTGGTTTAAAGGAATTCTTCTGGAAACTGAATAACAATGCCCTAATTCATCCATTGAACACTATAATTTGGGCTAATTTCCACTAATTTATATGACAGCATATCTTAGATGTAGCTAAAAGAATTTGGATTATATGACAACAAATATATATTAGTTGCTGAAAAATGAAAATAACAACAACATCCTATTATTTAATTTTTTTTTAATGAAAAAGGAAGAAATTCTTTTCCTTTTTACTTCCCTCATTCAACTATAGTCAAAAGATAATTTGATGGGTAGTTGCAGCTACTTGATAGTTTTTAAAATCTTCATTCCTTTGGAAAGTAATTATAGAGTTATAGTATAATTTTATGATTATAGTTAATATATTTTAAAAACTTAATACAGTTTAAAATACTCCTTTAGATGCTATCAGCTAATGTATCTCTTCCAATTTCATCTGAGTACATACAATTGTGATTTGAATCTGACTTTGCACAAGTAAAGTATTTAGTGCCCATATAATGATGAACTATTAATACTTTTAAAGCCATAAATGCTATTTTAGAATGATGAAGTAATGTCTTTTTGAAACACAAAGTTAATTGAATCCAGTTATAGTATGTCAATAAATATGTACAGCATTGCCAACCTCTGAATAGTATCAGAATATTTTTAGAACAACAAAGAATAGGGTTAATGTCAGTATTCCTATACCTCATTAATCACTCACTTTAGGAGAGAGAGATTAGTCTTAGGATAGATAGGACCATGGGTTATAATGAGAAAACAGAAAAGGGAATTTTAAAAGACATAAAACAAACAAAAAAATAGCATTATTTCTAAACCTCAAGGTAGACTTCATTCAGGGATATTTTTTTCCACATTAGTGCCATAAGTTTTGCTTACAACAGTCCTGACAACCTATCCAGTCTCTTCTCACACGCTCACATTTCTCAATGTAAGGGAACTCACTGTCCCTTAAGACAGCCCAAATTTGAGGTGGCCAAATGGTTCATTTTTAAAATTGTTTTGAAATCCCTTTCTGAAGTTTGCCCCCAAAGGTCTACACATCTAAGTAATTGAATAGGACTCATTCTCCAAACTCCTCCATCCACCCTAACCTCTATCCTGCCTCTGATTACACTAGCTCTTACCTTTCCAGTTTTTTCCTCTTCTCTTTTTGAAGTCTGACAACAGGAATATTAATTATTCTGGAAGATTTTTAAATTTTAGGCCTGTGGAACAAACATTAATAAAAGACAAGACCTATTTATTTCTTCCCTGGAGAAGTTTATCCACTGAATATGTTTTTTTGTAAAGGAAAGACCTAGTTAATAGTTGATAAGATTAACTCACACTAAGTAGCATGGCCCACTGCTCAAGTGCAGACTTTCTGAGCAGAGGACCTGGTTTCAAATTATGGTTTTGCCATTTGCTAGTTACAGGACCTTGGGCAAGTTACTTAACTTCTCTGCATTTGATGCCTTTGTGTGTGAAATGAGAATCACAGTGATGGTATGTTTTTCCTAGGACTACTGATACTGAGGTTTAAATTATTTCATACAAAGTGTTTTAAATGGTGTCTGGGCCATAATAAAAATCCAACAAGTGTCAACAATTAATGTTACAGGAATACAGAAAGTGCCAAATAAAGGCATGCATATTTTAAGAAAGGAAAAGAACTGTATTAAATTTGGAATACTCAATATGTACCAATAATGTTTGTTATCTTGTATCTCTTATAATTGCAGAAGTCAAACGTGACTTGAGTATTACAATTTTAATACAGATTTTTTCCCTTTTAAAAATGTGTATACATTTTTTCAGCATCTTTGGTATATGTAGATGAGAAGAGAGAAGAACTAGGGGAGGAGAGAAGAGTGAGGGTTAAAGAAACACTGATATTTTGCAGACCGTGGGCTGCACACTCTTACCTACCTTTGTTGTTAGAACTGCTTGTTCAGAGGTCTTGGCCAGGAGGACTATGCCAAGTGTGCAATGAACTAAAAAGTCCCAAGGATTGTGTGTGATGCTGTGCAATTCTCAGTCCCCCACTGAATAACATCGAATAAGTTTTGGTTGGCTTTTTTTCATTTCTATTATTATTTTGAGACAAAGTCTCAATCTGTCACCTGGCTATAGTGGCATGGGGTCAGCCTAGCTGACAGCACCCTCAAACTCTTAGACTCAAGCAATGTTCCTGCCTTAGCCTCCCAAGTAGCTGGCACTAGAGGTGCCCACCACAATGCCTGGCTAATTTTTCGATTTTTAGTATAGATGGGGTCTTGCTCTTGCTCAGGTTGGTCTCAAACTTCTGAGCTCAAGGGATCCTCCCACCTCAACCTCCCAGAGTGCTAGGATTACAGGTGTAAATCAGTATGCCCAGCCTATTTATTTATTTCTGAAAAAATATATAAAGTTTTGTTTAGATAATATATTTACATAATATAAAAATCTAATATAAACAGCTAGAGGAGAAGTTATCTATCCACTTTATTTCCTAACCACCCACTTCCCATTCTTGCAGCTACCATTTTATCCAGCTTTCAAATGAGAAGCTGTTATTAGGCCACTTTACCGGTGTCCAGATTAAAGCCTTACAGTACAGGAAGTCCCTAAGTTACAAACATTTGACTTACATACAACTCATATTTACAAATGGAGGCTATTCCAGTAAGTCTCCAGCTTACAAACATCCAACTGACATGACTTTCACTGACAAATGGAGGCTATTACAGGTAATAGGCAAATGTACTTGTTTCACCTCACATACAAATTCAACATAAGAACAAACCTAGTGAATCTATCTCGTTCATAACCCACCTTTCTGATTTTAAAACTCAGAGACAGCAAAAGATGGTTTTGAGATATGCTTCCCAAATATGTCTTTGTTACCTGTTTTTTTCTCTTCTTAATAGTGGGATAGTTATTTCCCAAGAGTAAATTTTAGAAATCGGATGAATCTTTCAAGGGTGCTGCTTTGTGGAGTTGGTTTGTCCAGGTTTTTTATGTGGTTCATACTGACTGTATACATTGTCTATACCATAACAGAAAGGGTTATGAAGAAAAACCAGATAACATTATATTTCATGTAGCCTTTGATCTATGAATTTGTCTTAGACTTGTGTTTTATAAAAGAAAAAAAAAAGCAGCCTGATACAGTTTTATCTAGTTTTATCTATCAAACTTAGCTGCTTTAACAAAGTCTGAGGAAACCAAATCACATTATGTTGGTTTGATTTGACTTTTCCAGGCAGTATATGGAAGGGTGAAAGGTCTCTGATTCTATCAAATATGTCCTGAAAAATAAATCTTGTGATCTGTTCATCTTCTCTCCATCTATCAAAATGAAACTAATAAATAGTCCCAGATGCAGCAGTAGAAAAATGAAAAAAAAATTATTTTTTCCACACTAACACGGTTGAAACTAAAAATACCAGAAAGGGGGCAGATTATCGGTTTCCCCTCACATCCAACTGCACAGACTTGAGAAGGAATGCAGGCAAAAGGGTAGAAGGGCTAAACTCTTCTGTTAACAGAGCTTTGCCAGGAAACATTGGATTTAACCTAAAAGTTAAAATGTGGGCCTATATTGGACTGGTGAATAGCATCACGGACTGTGGATTTTCTCTTGTTACTTCATAGGAAAAAAATCTGCTCCATAAACTTTGTCTTTATAATCATACATTTCATGTTATTGGCCTTGAAGCGAAAATGCTTCAGGAATGAGTTGAGCATTCATTTTTTTACACAACAATTAATATACAAAACAATTAGTGTCATGGCATAAGGGCACTATGACATGTTTAGTAATGGACGTGTTTGTGACCCTTAGGTGACACATGGGGCTCTTTGTTTCAGTGGTTTACTAGCTTTTACCAGCACTTTCTCCTTCATGACATCATTATGATGTGAGTAGTCAAAATGATTCACAGATTATCAAAGTTTATTACTCCAAAATGAGTGTTAATCAGGACAGTACTTTTCCTATACATCTACAGTAGGGTGGCAGGGGCAGGGCCAATGTGGAGAAGGTCTCTGCTCCATATGGTCACCCAGGAATCCAGACTATTAGAGGATCCATCACCTTGTGGTTATTCCCCCTGGAAAACATAACCCCCTTTGTCACCATAGCAGGAGAAAAGATAACATGAATATCTCACAACTGTTCTTACATGCTTGCTTCAGCCAGATAGTAGATTGTATCTTCTAGAAACCAAATACTAGGTTGACTTCCCCTGTAACATGTGGAACAACACACTCACCTCCTTTTCAAGACCTTCAGGAGACCTCTCATCTCCTTTGTGAAGACTCAGGCCATTCAGTCACAGCATTGAACTCAAATCCCTCAGAGTTTGGGGTAATTCACAATAGTCCTTAACATCAGTTGTGAATGTGATTGTCTTAAATTAAAAATATAAGTGTTGCTTTCAGAGTGAGTGTCCAAGTTGTTTTCAGATTGAGTGTATAAGCTCCTTACAGAGTCAGTGTATATACACACACACACACACACACACACACACAAATATAGTGGCAGAACAGGGAAGAGTAACTACAATAAAAACTCCTCCTTGAGAAGGTAGAATGGGAAGACAGCGCAATCCTGGTTCCACAGGATTCTGAAATCCCACTGGGCAGGCACCAAGGGTATGAGGAAATGTCAGAATTTGCTACATCAACGATACATTTAAAAGAAACCCTTAGAATCTGAGCTGCTCAAAACAATAAATACTTGGTCTACGATGTATCCAGGAACAGGAATGTTTCCATGACTTGGTGTTGAGTCTACTTCTGGGGAAGAGCTCCTACATTCTCCAGATTCTACCCCCTGACTTTGCATTCTCTGCAGTTTATCTGCCTTTACTCTTCCTGGCTGCTTCAGAAGTGAGCAACGAGTAACATGCCCCCCTTGGGGGATGTACAACTTTTTCAGGTTACTTCATGCTTGAGAAAGTTTTGGGAATCTGAGCATTGTTTTAAATATTCAGTGGGTCATAGGATTTTTTTCAGGGAATGTCCAAGCCTTAACATCTCTGGCACTACAATTCTCCCAAAATTTATTACATAATCTATTTTTATGCCAGGTATTTCCAAATTCCAGAATGTACAACCACATTTCTTTTTTTGCGATATATTTCACAGATTTGTTACATATTTTTGCTTTTTCTCTTTTAATAATAGATAGTGACCTTCTGGGGGAAATGTTATGCCCTTAATTTTATCTTTTTCATGGGCCTCTGTACCTGCTGTCAGGTTTTACTGGGGGCTATATCCATAGTCTGACTTTTCGCCTGTGGCTAATTTATGCATTAAGAAGTCTCAGTTTTAATGTATCTTTCACAATTTTATTTCTTTCTGTTTTGGATTTTTTTTTGACAAATATAAAAGAAATTATTTAATGTAATTAGATCAATGTCCCTGTTATCCAGAATTCAGTACATGGGTTCACTTAATTAAAAGCTACCATTTTTCAAAATCCTTTGAATGCCTATTCTTTCTTTTTTTAAATTTGCTTTTCATTAGATCACAACTGTGTACATTAATTCTCTCATAGGATACAGTGTGTTGCTTCTATATACAGTTTGGAAAACTCTCATCCAAGTGGCTAACATAGCCATCATGTCTTTCTCATAATTGTTATGTTAAGACATTTATATTTAACCTTTAGACAAATTCACCTGTACCCAAATAGGATAAATTATAGGTGTGATCCCCACAATATCATTCTCTTCACCCATCCTCCCCCTCCCCTATCCCCCTCCCCTTTGAATGTTTTGTAGCAACATAGAAGCTAACGAACATTTTCCCAGGTGTCAAAACAACCTTCTAATAATGAGCCGAGCTGCAGCCATTAGGTAATTATATTTATTCCCTGGGAAAATAGAATGCTTGGATGTAACCTAGCGAAAACAGCAAGGTGTGTCTCTTGGCAGCAGGGCACATTGGAGAATGGACTTGTATATTAGTTGCATGTGGATGCCGGCAAGAAAAAGCCAACAGAAATCATATCTTTAATTGACAAAGAATTTTGAAAAATTTTACCATAAAATGCTTTGTTTTTAGTTTTGAGGGAAATACTAAAATAGCTTCACATGTAAGGTCTTGGGAGTGTGGACTCATTACGACTAACCCTTGTTCTGTGTAGGATTTGGGCCCAGGATTTGGGCTCTGCTCTTATTCAATGTACAACTTGAAGCAAGTTACCTAAGCTTCCAATGCTTTAATTTTCTCACCTAAAAATAGGGTAAAATCTCTATTTCACAAGGCAGTAATGATATGTAACTCTTCAATGCTTACTCCTATTTCTGCATTTCTTTGAGGTTTTCCAGGAGAATAAAAGAGAGAAAATGATATAAACAGGTGATATAAGTGAGAAGGCAAAACATTTACCTCAAAACAGCAAATATAAGTTCTTATATAATGAAGAATTTGTCTGGTCTTGGTCTAGGGTTTTATAGTGGAGCTTCTAAAATCCTTGGATTTCTCAAGTGTCGGGACTGTCTCTGCTGTACTGATGAGGTGATAGCTCCAGAGTTGGAGTTGGGTCCCAGAAAAACCAAGCAAGTGATTAAAGAGTTGGGACTTTGAGCTAGCGCAATATCCAGGCAATGAAGGGGGCTGGAAATAGATATAAATCATGTAGCCAACGATTTAATCAATCAATGCCGCATGGGTAACAAGACCCCGGTGAAACCATGAATGCTGAAATTTAGTGCAGCTCCCTAGGTGGCAAACACATTGATGTGCCAGGAGAGTAACAAATCTTGATTCCAGCAGGTCAGGGAAGAAGCTCTGCGTTCCCTATGAGAACTTGTTCACTGTCTGTGAGTCTCTTCATTTGGCTGGGTTTTTGTACCTTTTATGATAAACTGTAGTTCTAGGTGCAGTGCTTTCCTGAGTTATTTGCATTTTTCTAATGAATTAGCAAATCTGAGAGTGACATGGAAGGCCCAGAGTTATAGTCAGATGATCAGAAGTGCAGGTACCCTGGGGACCACTGAAGTGCAGCACAGTCTTAAGTAACCTTCAACATCTATGTCAGGTCTAAGCTGGATGGTTAGTGCCAAAACTGAATTTTAGTACACCCAGTTGAGGTTGAAAGAGAGCAGAAGTCTTTTGAAAGGATCTTTATTTTTCATTCACATCAGTGTAGCCTCGGTTTACATGTTGAATCTCATCTAAAATACCATCATTTTGATGTCCAAGAGCTCTGTGGTCCTCAACCTGCTTTAGGTGGAACTCAAGACAACTGTCCTTGACTTTTCTAAAAAATATTACAATTTGCATCCCAGGCTTGTTACAAGAAAAAATATCTTTCCTTGGAGTAATGGAAATTCTAGGAGAAAGGTGCGTGTTAAACTGAAATGCTACCCAATTTAACTCAGTCTCTGCTTTTGCTACTCCTGGAACTATGTGATTCTAACAACTGTCAACACACTACTGTTCCTTTTCTCCAATTCCTGATCTTCCTCCCATTATTCCTCACAACTCTGGCTCCATCTATTTTTATTTGCCAAATTTATTTTAACAAAATCCAGTTCACAGACTGGACAATTTTTCTGGAAGACAAGTTAGCTAAACCTGCTTGTTTCTATAGTCATTTATAAAATGTATAGCAATTAAAATCGAATTCTATGCTTTAAGAACTTTTGAGATTTCTATAATGTTTTTGTTTCATTTTAGCCTGTAAATACTTTTTAAGGATTTTTAAAAATTTGTTTCTCCACTATGTCCCTGAGCGAAGTGGAAGATAGAGGAGAAAGAGAACTGTTTCACCTAGAAGAAAGACTAAGAGGGGAGTTCGTTTAGAAAATTGTCCTTTTGAAAATCTTGTCCGTGGGATAATTGGCTTTAGGCAACTTAGCTCAAAAGGAATTGGCAGACTTTCTGCAACCTTAAACAAAAACTTTCCTACCAACTTTCACAGGAACAAGAGTTTGTTTTCATTTGACTGTACATTTGAAAAACTATAGGGTAAAATCTTGCTAGAGAAAGGAACCAAGCATGACAGAGGTAATTGTACAATTTATATGCTTATTTGCAGTTGTTAAATGTGTATTAACATATAAATTATTTTAATTAAATAAAATGGGACAACAATTAAAGGGTAGTATAATGGGAATTTGGAATATAAATAAAATTAATTTGTGAAGAATAATAAGAATTCTCTGACAGCAATCCTGCAAATCCCAGGACAGGAATGGTTTTAAAGCTTTTTGTTAAAAGCAGAATCATTTCTGTTTTACAGGATTGTTTCTCATCAGCCTGCAAGATGAAATCATGATGGAGGAGAGACAGTGCCAGGTTATCCAGCAGCATTGAGCCTTTTAGAAAACAGCAGCTACTGGAAAATTTAAAATTAGAATTTAATCAGAGTTTGAACCTGATGACAACTATCAGTGGAAATCCTACTTCTGACAGGATGCCGTAGCTGTTATGAAGTAAGAGCATTCAAATATGAAGTGGTCGGACATCAAAGAGGAGATTCAGTAGTCAGTCTGTGATAATAGCAATGTAAAACTTGCTTTTTTAGAGATTTTTTTTTTTTTAGTTCTTTATACCATTAAATGGAAAGAGGATTTTTACAAATTTCGAGAACATGCTCTTCATGTTGTCTGACTTAAAGCTTATAGTCTCATATGATCTTAAGGAAGTTAAGAGTGGTTGATGCAAATTATAACTGAAAGTGGAGGAGAAAGAGATGATAATGCAGAAGTCAAGGACTTTTTATTCATGGTGAACATTTAAGGCAAAATTTTTAAAAATGAATGGCACTAAGGAGATAGAGGGAAGTTATAAAAATTATTTTCTTCCTTATTTACCTTTAGTCCAGTGATAAGTCAAGTCTATGGCCCAAACTATGCTTATTCTCTCCTCCTAAACAGCATGTTTCCACAGTATTGGACCCTGACAATTTCTGTAGAGAAATTATATATCTAATTATATATATACATATATTTCTATAACATCAAATGGAAAACAAATATATATATTATATATACCATATATATAATATTCTATATGTATGTATAATGCTCCATATTTCTTGATTGACTCTTAGGGTCATTTACACATTTAATCATGGTTCCAGCATATATATATATTCTTTTTTTCTTTCTTTTTTAAGACAGAGTCTTACTCTGTCACCCTGGGTAAAGTGCTGTGACATCATCATAGCTCATGGCAACTTCATACTGTTGGGTTCAGGTAATCCTCGTTTTTTGTTGTTGTTATTGGTTTCTTTTGTTTTTGGTAGAGATGGTGTTTCACTCTTGCTTAGGCATGTCCTGAACTCCTGAGCTCAAGCAATCCACCTGCCTTGGCCTCTCAGAGTGCTAAGATTACAGGCTTGAGCCACCAAGCCTGGCCCACCATGTTTTTGGTCATCAGTTTAAATATCAGTCTTTATCAGTTTTTAGTCTCAACATAAAAGTGTAAGATAAGATGTTTTTTATTTCAAATAACTTAAATCACAGATCATATGTGGGAGGACCCCCCCCTAAACATTTATAATCATAATTTTCTAAGTTTTTGTTGATGGTTTGGATTTTGCTTTTTTTTAATGACCACATATACTTTTCTCAAGTTTTCACTTTAGTCACCCTATTTCACCACCTTAATTTGGTCAGTAAATAGCACTGTGGAATTTAATAGCATTAACATGTTCATGTTCTGCTTCTTTTACCTCTCTGCTGAAGATTGGCTCCTGCGTAGTAATATATGTTGTCATAATAGCCAATAAACACACATATGTCAAGTTGATTTATTTTTCTCTGTCATGTTAAATGAGTAAAATGAATCAGAATTCTGAAGATATTTGACTAGTGGAATTCATAAAAAGCATAAGAATTATCATCTTAGTCAACCTGGGCTGTTAAAATAAATATCATAGACTGGGTGACTCAAACCGCAGAAATTCATTTCTCACAGTTTGGAAGGCTGGCAAGTTTGAGATCAGAGTGCTACCACAGTCAGGATCTGGTGAGGGCCTGACCTACAGATGACTGCTTTTTTGCTATATCATCATATGGAGGAGAGAGAGAAAGAAAGCAGGCTTTCTAGTCCTCTCTCATAAGGACACTAATTCTATTATGTGAAGCTTACCCTCACAATCTCATGGAAACCTAATTACCTCCCAAAGGCTCCACCTCCTAATACCATCACATTGGGAGTTGGGACTTCAACATATGAATGGATGGGGGACATAAATATTCAATCTGTAACAGTCATCTTGCACAACTACTAAGTGACCCACTTGAGAATAAAGCTCCTATACTGATTTCTTTTTCCTCTCAATGATGAGATAATTGCCTAAATATAAAAATTAATCATAATACATGCTAAATCATCAGGCATGATAAAAGCCTGATTTTATGGTTCACTATAATTAGTTTAGAGAATAGTAGAATGTAACTAAATAAACTTGTAACAAGAACTTAGACCTAGGTAAGTTCATTTGATTTGCTGATCCAGAAGTCAAGGCAGACACTTAAAAAATCAGCTAGATTTATTAAACCATAGCTAAGTCTAAGTCATGAAATGTTAGAATCACACTGTGATTTGATCTACCCCATAAAAGAGCAACAAATTACTGACCAAAAAAAGAAGTTTACTTTCATTTTTCTTTTCAACCACCTTTCCTGGCCATCATATTCTCATGAGATCCAATACCTTTTTCTATCCTTTGGCTGCTCCTTAAGAAAGGGTTTTTAAAAAATGGTTTGTAATATTGTAACTCCTTAGCTCACTTTACTTAACTGAAATTAGCTAGAATTATCAGAATCACTTCTTCCTTCACAATTTAAAGGAATAACTGTAGTACCTTATATGTGCTTGCACATGGTTGTGACTTTTCTTTTTGTCTTAGCTCCTGTGGCATATCATTCTTCTTGATACCATAATATATGAGGTCAGAGCTCATATATTAAGAATTAAGGTTACAAATTCATCCTTTATAAAAGTGCTACATACCTCATTGCTGAATATCACTATGGTCATCTTCGAAGTACTCCCCTTGGCCATCTGGTGACAGATATTCAGCAATTAGGTACGTGGTGCTATTTGTAGAATGAGTTCACAAACTTAATTGACGGCTCCAGAGAAAGAATTCCAAAATCACCTTGAAGGGTGGACCAAACCCTGGTGTCAGTATGTAGCTTCCCAAGGAGAGTACTTCGAAGGTGACCTCAGTAATATTCAGCAATGAGTATGTAGCACTTTTAGTAGGATGAGTTCATGAATTTAAATGTCGGACCTCATATTTATTCTCTGTGGAGAATTTTTTACTGAAATGACTTGGCCTCAGTTATGTTCACATCTATATTAGGGCAGTGTAGAGTTTTACTATTTCTGAATTTTGTAAAGCTATTCTTTTTTTTGCCTCTTTTTCTTCCCTTCCATGTGCTTTTCCCACCATTCAGTAGGAAAACTCAGTTCTGTGATACCTTCTTCCCTCTATCTTATTGTGTCTACAACTTTCTTAGAGGTTATCCACTGGGTTAAATGCCAACCTGAGTGACACTCACAAGTACTCAAAAATGTTCTTCCCCTCCATTCTTTTTTTCCCCGATGTTTTTTCTCCCTCCTACTGAATTACTGCTTTACTAAGTAAACTTTTTTGGGGGGGCGGGGAGAGGGATAAGTGTGGCTCTTAGGGGCGGGGAGAGGGATAAGTGTGGCTCTTACTGATTTATGCACTAGAAGTATTTTTCCTGAAGGGCTAATCTTGAGTCCTGGTAAACTGGTTGTTTCTACGCAACTCCTTAATCCATCACGGAAATAAATAAATAAACCACAAAACTAATGCCAAAACTATTTTGAAAAATGAGTTTTAATATTTTTCTTCCTTTCACTTAATTCAATTCCAAGGCATATCTATTACCAAGAATAATATTGGATATATCTGATCATGATATGTAACAAAGCTTGAGAGATCCCTGTGTGAAACTCTCATAGACATTGCTAAATTACAAACCAGACCATACTGCAAATTGACCTATTTCCAATGCTTTTTTCAAAACTAATAGATAGGGTGCCTATGCGCAATAGTTATAGCACCACCCTGTGCACTGGGGCTGGTGGGTTTCAACCCAGCCCAGGCCTGCTATACAAAACAACAAAAAAACCCTAATAACTAATCATCTAATCATTTAACTAACATCTAATAACTAATAGATGAACTTCCATGATTTTAAATTATGTCTATCTTACTATATAAGATAAAATAAACTTGAGTTAACATGTTATTGTCAGTAGAAAAATATACTATCTCATAAGTCCTATTTTTACCCACCACCTTTTAAAAGTAACTGAAGGGCAGCTGTATTACTGTTTATTTTGCTGATAAGAAAACTTGGAACACAGAAAGATTAAGTGAGTCACTTTGGATTACACAGAAAGTCAATGGCAGAATTAGAACAGACACTATTATTATTACTGAATCTCTGAAGTCTTCCTTTGATCTACTGAGCAGTGTTTCTCTTATTAAAGAGGACAACCATAGTTATACTGTTTATCAGCTTTCTATAACTGAGCCACATTCTTACAGATTCAGATGTTTGGTATGTCACATAGATTAAATAAGAAAAGTTATGTAAATATAATTTAAATTATCTATCAATGCCTTGAAGGCAACAAAAATAAACCTCTTATACAGCTAATAAATGAGTCAATATCACAAATACTCAGAACACTGAAGCTGTCAGCAGAACAGATCTCGCACAGTTTTTTGTGGGGTAAGGAATTAAAAAATACGTTCATTAATGGTCCCTTAAATTTTGTCTTTTAATAATGTTTACTGAGTGCCTACAAAGCTTTATCCAGATAAATTCTAGGTGCTAAGAAAGCACCTTGTGCAAAAACCAGAAAATATTGCAGCTTTCATGGAAATAATGTTGTAGAAGGTAAAAACAGATGGTAAATGAGATAGTAAGTTAAATATACATTATCTGCTTATAAAGATGATATTATGGACACAGAAGCAGGGAAGGTGATGAGAATTGCTGTAGGTGATACATTAGGGGACCACAGAAGACCACACAGAGAAGATGACTCAAGATGAAAGTGATGAAGGACGTGAGACTCTGAGCCATCTGCGGGACATCTGTGGCACAGCACGAAAGTGTATCTTAGGTATACAAGGGGCATCAAGGAATCTTCTTCATGTGAACTAAAGTAAATGTGGAACAGATAGTTTCAGAGAGGAGAGAGAGGACAAGATCATGTAGCATCTTTGGGTTTTTTTAAAATTATTTTTTATTAAATCATAACTTTGTACAGTGATACATTTATGGGGTTCAGGGTACTGCTTTGATATACAATGTGAAATGTTTACATTGAACCAAGTAACAGATCCATCACAATTATACTCATTTCTGTGCATGATGCAATGGTACATGTAGCATCTTTTGGGTCATTATGATCATTTATAGTTCAGTAAAACTCTGAGTAACATGGGGGTAGACTCTTAGTCTCTTAGTTTTAAAATAAGTTAAGTTTTAGTGTTGAGAATAAACTTTTGGACATTCAAAGCAGAAGCAAGGAGTTCTATGTTTCTTACCACTCTGTGAAACATACATTTTTGTCGTCGAGTGATTCATATAGCAAATCAAAATTGTATGTGCAATAGTAGTGCACTGTTATTGAAGATCAATGGAATTCTATGTTGTCTAGGTGACAGAATCTGCAATGGGAGGGAATGGATAGGTTCTGGTACTATTGGTTATTAGGTCCTATTGATCAATTGTTGGCACATGATGCCAGAACTGCAAACAGGGGCGGTACCTGTGGCTCAAAGGAGTAGGGCGCCAGTCCCATATGCCGGAGTTGGCAGGTTCAAACCCAGCCCTGGTCAAAAACTGCAAAAAAAAAAACAACAACAACAACAACAACAACAACAACAAAAAACGGAACTGCAGAGAGGAAGAGGCATAGGCTGTTTCAGTAGAGTTACTTCAGAGGTAAAGTGAATTCACTCAACACGAAATTGAATTTCAAATAGTGGAAAACTATTAGTAATGATTTCAGTGTAGACAGAGTTTGTCCATGCAGGAAGGTAAGAGACTGGTATTACAGCAGACAAATAACAAGTATTCCGAGGGTCTAAGACTATCTTTTGAGAGTTGTCCAAATTATGCTGGAACCACCGCCAAATCACTTGTAAATAAGAGAAGGTTATTTTCAGATACCACATTGGTATTCATGCAAATAGCTCTGTTCAAAAAATGGCTCAGTCCTTCTATTCAAAAGTTCCCTTAAAATGTAAGCATTCGTCTCACTCCCATGGTCGGTGACATGGAATGATTAAGAGTCACAATCACAACTAAGTAATACAAGTATGTACACGTGACAAAAAATATTTGCCAAATGCAAAATGTGACCTAAAATATTCCTATTATTACAGAATATTGACCCAAAAGGAAGTTTTGAATGCATTTCAAAAAAAAAACCCAGTCTGTATCATTTATATTATTCCATTTTTAGGTTCCTTTTGATTTTGCTGTCTTATTTGTAAGCTCATCTTCAAAAGGTTGGTTAAAACTCTGCCTGCTTCTGGGCTGACGGTTTCCCTTTGCTCCAGGTCAGAAAGGCTCTAATGTTACTTTCCTTCGCTGTGTTTTTACCTCAGTTTTCTATCTCCATTTATTTGATTCTTCTATCTCTGACTTTTAATTTCAATTTCCCTTTTAACTTCAATTTCAATTAGCTTTGTTTGGGATTATATATGCTGTTTTAAAATCTCTATCTCCCCCATCCTCCATCCCTTTTTTTGATGGATACTTCTTTGAAATCTTCTTTGGGCAAGGCAGTAAGACTTGCCTTTGATACAACAAAGATTAATTACCTGTCCCCTTTATCTTTCAGAAATATCAGTTCCTAAAGACTTTTGTTCATATAAACTATTGTTTTTCTATAGCTTTTTAATTAGGTGAACTAGCTGTAAACAATTCCAAATATGTTAAATGATCACTAGATGTATTTACTGTTGTCATTTATGATATTTTGTCATTATTTTTCATGATTTATAAATAGAAAAGATGATCTCGTAAATGCAGTAGTGTATAGTGATTAACAGATGCAAATAAAATTGCAAAAAATATTCGTGTAATTACTAAAGCCATTTTTGAAATTATAGTGAAGGATTATATAATTAGGCTTCAAGTGTTACAAAATAAATTAAAGCTGTTGAATCAGCAGGCATATATTTAGAACCTGAATTAAACCAAGGACAGTGATGAGGCACTTGATCACAGATCTGGACAAGGCACTAGTCTGTGACATTAAGGAGTTCACAGTTTTATCAGAGAAGCAGACAAAAAAAGAACGTGTTAAGTGGATGCATTAAAATATTATTTGATTTTACATAGATGCTGTACTACTATAACATCTCTGTTCACCTGGTGCTTTAGAAGAATTTTAAAATACCCTACTGAATGTTTATCCTGTATGCTTTGTTTACTCACTTGTTTCTGTATTGAATAGATATTTTTATTTTTCACTCTTTAGTTAAGTGAAATCAGCTAATTCCTGGAATTAGAGACGGGTCTAGGTAAAGTAATGCATAGTAAGGATAGTTAATAAAAATAAGATGTGTCTCAGTATTTTACCATAGAATGTGTTGGTAATTAAAGAATTAATTAATTAAAGAATATTTTAAGAAGCATTTTCTCAAACAATGAATATATATCTACCTTTTTTAGAATGACCTAAGTCACACCTTTTAAAAGGTACTCCCTCCTGAGATGTCCCTTATAGCTACTCTTATTCGTTATGAGACTATTTCTATTCTGCCATTTGATATTTATATCCTAGGTTAGTTACCAGTCTTTCCTTGAAGACAGGCTGTGACATTATCCAGTTCCATATACAAGTGATTACAATCAGGATCACTTTTATGAATGGTCCAGGTCAAGAAGGCTCTAATGTTACCTTCCTTCGCTGTGATTTTACCTCAGTTTGAGTAAATTAAAGTAAATTAAAGGCAAGTTAAATAGTTTTATTCAAAGTTTCTTATCAGTTGCATAAGCCCGTGTACTTAGTGTGATGCTCTGAACCCAGTGACTTAAAATTCTTAATAGTTTACTATGACCTTCTGTTCCATAACTAAAGCTTCACAAGACAGTGGACAGTGGAGTGTGTGAGCAGAATAGATAACTGCAACAGATGTCTCCCTTATTTCTTTCTGCTGCACCAGCTTGTGTATGGTGTTTGTAATATACTCAGCACAGAATCCCGGTGTATTCTCGATGCTTGGAGTTCATCAGTGCTTACCTGAGTACAAGGTAAGCATGTGACTTATCTCAGGATGCCATAACACAATACCAGAGACTGGGTGGCTTAACAATAGACATTTATTTTCTCCCAGTCCTGACCTGGACGTCGGAGATCAGAGCCCCAGCAATGATCAGACTCTGGTGAGGGTTCTCTTTCTGTCTTGCCAGTGGCTGCCTTCTCACTGCGTCCTCACCTGGCAGACAGAAAGACAACTCTGGTTTCCCTTCCGTTTCATGCAGGTGCACTAATCTTATCATGAGAGCTCATTCTCATCATCCCATCTAAACTTAATTCCCTAACACCATCACATTAGAGATTAGGGCTTCCACATATAGATTTGGGGAAGGGGACGGGACACTTCAGTTCATAGGACATGTTTCATCTATGAATAACTAAATGGGGGAGCTGACACCCCTGATGTGCCATTCTTTGTGGGTAAGCCAGTATATTTGAAGGCAGAAGGATCAGCACAGTGAGAATACAGAGAAACAAGTAACCCTTTCTTCCTCACTAGCCAACTTATGCTAAAAATAATGACATAGAAAGAAAGAGAGAGGCAGACCAACACATAGGTCATTTTTTAAATCCTTTCTCACTCCTTCATAAACCGAACTCATACATTTTTGGTAGACTGTGCATTAGACTTTGGTAGCATGTGGCATCTAGACATATTAGATATCAAAAAGTAAATTAAAGGCAAGTTAAATAGTTTTATTCAAAGTTTCTACTATTCCTGCAAGAATTATATATAATATATATAATATGTATATTTGAGCTAAAACTACAAATTGCATAATTTTGGTGATTCTGTATACATGGTTATCAGCACTTGAATTTGATACTGCCTGACAGAAGGATGAGCAGTTAAATTTATACTAGTAAGTGATAATTTTTCTTACTTAGAACAACATAAATAGCAAGTAAAAAACTCCATAAGATGTTAACAGACATTTTATTTTAGCAACCTGTGTTTTGAACAAAGGGCTCAGTTAATTATGTAGCCAGCCCTGATTACACTGCCTTGTGATGAGTCTGGCCATTTGGGGGTCAATCAGGGAGTGAGAAGTACCAGGCTGCCTTTCTACTGAAGCAGGAAAAAGAAAAAACGCAGCAATGTCACAACATGAATTGCAAAGGAGAAATCCTGAATTCTCGATCTACATAAAGGGAATGAGAATTGATGCACAAGCAGAGTCCTCTGTTGAAAGTTAATAAATAAAGGCTTATTAACTTAAGAGTAACCTCCAGATTTCATTGATGCAGACCTGTCTGAAAATGACCTTGGTCTCTACAGCACTTTTTCCTTGAAAATATCCAAGTTAAGATAAATTGGCTCTGTTATGTCTGCCTCAACTGTTGTGTGGCAATACAGCTGAGTGGGGAGTTGTGAGTTGGCATAATGGCCTTAGATCTGCATGGCTAAAATGATACAAAAGATGGATGGGGAAAAGGGTTCTGCTCAAGGTGAATAATACTCTCATTGGCTGTTTTCTGGGTAAACTCTAACTGACTAACAAGGCAACTTCCTATTGCCTGGTAGCTGGCAAACTTCCTGATGAGATGAAGAGGTATTTGCTGTGTCTCTTCCTTTGTTGTTTATAAAGCTAAATAAATATAGCGTTAGATTAAAACCTATTTGTGTCTCATGAGTCTGATTGTCCATACTGGAACCACAACTGCTGCCCCACGGAGTAGAGTCAGAAATTGGGTCGGCTTTCAGATCTTTGATTCCATATGAGAGGTCATTAGCATAGTGGATAAACAGTGGAGGGAGGAAATAAAGAAAGGTGATGCCTAAGGGCTAGTGGGTTGGCAGTAGTGTCATCTATGAGGCAAATAACAAAGAATAGATACAACTAGTGCGATCCGGATGACATAATATTATCTCTGGAACACTTACCAAAGTATACGATCAAGAAGAAAAGTGGAGAGATGATAGCTAAAGATGTTAGTTTGGGGTTTGTATTGTCAGTCCTAATGAAACTGAGAGGAATTGAGAAGGAAGTAACCAAAGAAGTAATGTATCCAGTGCTTGGGATAAACATATCCACACTGCAAACCAAAGGCCTTGCAGGAAACCTGGAAAAACCTTGCTTTAATCATGATGGCCTAGCTTCATGCTCACTTGCCATAAATGTCATTCTGAACTCAGATGGTGGTAGACCCAGAGGTTATAGTGTAAGATTCATTTCATTGAGAAGAACCTGAAGATGCTGGAAATCTCTATTTTTCTTGAATTGTAGATTCTAATATCTAAAAGCTAGTGTTTATGGATATACCAGAACGAAAAGAAATATTTTATCTAAGCAGATAATGCACAACATGGTTGATGCTCAGATATTACCATCAATGATAAGAATGAAATTGCTTTTGGAGAAAAAGGGTTAAGACCAGAGTAACGTTAATCTTTGCAGAGCAGGAAAATTGCTCCCTTTCTCTTTGGCTAAATAGTAGTATAATTCACAAAAGTTATAAAAAGATAGGACTTACACACATTAGTCATTGAATTATCAAGTCACCTGTGTTATCTATCGCCTACTTCCTGTTGTGTCAAGCATCCATTATTCACTAATATGTCTTGTTACCTGCACAAAATCAAGATAAAGCTGACTGGTCATAGGTAAGTCTCAGAGTTATAATGATCATATTTCAATAGTTCCACCCATACTTTGAGGCAAAGTGCTCATTGGAATGAAAAGATTGGAATTGGGTTTGACTGTTTTTTCTTTCTTTTCATTTGGCTGCATATAGTTCCCCATGTAGAAATATTTGGAGAAAAGAGGGAGAGATGTTGTCACAATGAGAACAAATAAAAGGCTGGAAATTTCTCCTGCGAGCGACAAGTTCCATCTTATAAAAATATGGTTTGTTATTTTAGGGCAGTAAGAAGTTTAGAGTACTTTTTTATATCCTAGATTTTTTAGTGCAATTGGAGGACCACTGCCTTCTAGACAGGAAATACTTTTTACAGGATTGACAAAATATAGACTAAATTGAACAATTGCATGTCCTTGTAATTTATTTTCAAGGAGAAGTTCTCACTATTAAAAAAATGAAGAAACTTTCTATCTAACTTTTAGATGGTATCCTAAATCAACTTTTTAAATTCCCCAACACTATTCAAAGGTGGAACACGCAGAGTTGTGTTCTTTTTTTTGATTTAAAAGTTTGGTCTGCCTATTGGTTAAATATTTGGGCAAGTTCTCATCTAGTGGGTACAATGTAAGGGTATACAGCAAACCCCCTGGGTGAAGAGCTCAGCTACAACTTGAAATTGACCTTAGAAACAAAAACAATGCAACCTAAACATTTGTACCCTCATATTAATGTGAAATAAAAGAGACATCAGAGAAAAAAAAGAATTTGGATTTTGCTATTAAAATAGCCTGGCTTTAATCCTTGCTTGGATGCCTCTCGGGAACTCAATAGAGTTCACAGACAAGTAACTTACTTTCTAGGACTCAGTTTCCTTGTTTATAAACATATATATATTTGCAGTTTTGGCTGGGGCTGAGCTTGAACCCACCATCCCCAGTATATGGGGCCAGTGCCCTACTCCTTGAGCCATAAGCATATAAATGTTAATAAATTATTGGTTATCGTCTAAGAGAGAGGTAATAAATTAGCTGACAGTGCCTAAAGATAACCTGGCCATATAGGAAGAGCTTATTGCTATCATTATTGCAGTTCTCATTTCCTCTGTTGGGTTTCTTTATATTTCTTTAAGAGGGATTTATAGAGATCGATAAAATTAGGAGAAAAAGAAAATCAGTAGCTTATCAGCAACTTTTGTGTAAAAGGCGAATAAAAATACACTGAAATTGTGCTATCCCTCAAATTCTTAACAAAAAATAACTGTGTTTGATTACATTGAACATTTATAATATATGGGATTCTCATCAGTATTCTTCACTTACAATTTAAAATACAGATGAATTTTATTTTTGACGAGTAAATAAGAGAACATAAATGATAGCATGAAAATGCATAAAACAGTGTCTTCTGTCCAGTCACTGACTAAAAGTTAGTCAATATGACTTCACATCTTTTCACTGGGCATCAGGAAAGATGTTAACAATGACACTATACTTAACACTATAGTAATAGTAATGACAGACATTATTTGAGCATTTATAATTTTGTATAAATCCTTATTAGTGTTGTTGTTTTCTTTTCTTTTCTTTTCTTTTACTGACCAGCTGACAAATTTTCAAGAAAACCCTTTGTAAAAGTTCTGCTGTTACCATTTCCAGTCTATAGAGGAAAAATCTGAAGCTCTGAGAAGTAAAGCTTCCTTCTAAATTCTGCCAAGTTAACAGAAGTAGATTCGGGATGTGGACCCAAGTAGTCTTGCTCCAAGATAGGTATTGCACTAGAATTGGGTCCTTATATTACAAATATCATGTCAGAACTATAGACACACACGTATGTGTGTGGGGATGAAAAATCAGGTGATAAGGACCCCAATCAATGATGAATTCATAGAGGAGTTGCACTTTGAAGGAAGAATAGGAATTTGAACTGTCAAAAGAATGTTCACAAGAATTTTTAATTTTCAATTAAATCGAATTTTATAAGTTCTTAAAAGTGCCTACAGAGTTGGAAATTTGGGGAGAATCTCCCATGCAGACAGCTGTTCAAAGACAAGGCATATGGGAAGCGCCTGTGGCTCAGTGAGTAGGGCGCTGGCCCCATATATCAAGGATGGCAGGTTCAAACCCAGCCCCGGCCAAGTTGCAACAAAAAATAGCCTGGTGTTGTGGTGGGTGCCTGTAGTCCCAGCTACTTGGGAGGCTGAGGCAGAAGAATCACCTAAGCCCAGGAGTTGGAGGTTGCTGTGAGCTGTGACTCTACTGCACTCTACCAAGGGCGAAAAAGTGAGACTATGTCTCTACAAAACAAAACAAACAAAGACAATGCATATTCAATTATTTTTTAAAAAGTGTATTTTAATTTAAAATTACTATATCATCAAAACTTTACAACTAAACTAACAATTCAGCTTTCCACACAAATTTATATATACAAATATTTACTCACAAAATGAGAATTAGATAAATTATCCTTTCCATGTTTTGTAATAATTATAATCCATAGCTTTCTTTCATAATTATGCAGTTTGAGGCCCTGGGAAAAAGTCCTCTCACCAAAATATTTAAGAAAAGAGAGGTACAGGTAAGATGGGATGCATGTAAAATGTTAAATATATTGGTGTTTGACTTTTGATGTTCTCAATATTTTCTCTCCAACCCATACCTGCTTATCTTCAGGGACTCTTTTCCCTACATTTTCTTATTCTCTCTTCTAAGATATAACCAAACCTATTCTCAAGAAATATCCCACTATTAGTCTCTGACACTTCACTGTTCACATAAATCACGGTTTTAGCTCTTCTTAAAGGATTATCTATTTAAGACTCTTTTCTTAGTAGAGACATGGAGAGTCAGGTATTGTGTAGAATGTCTCTCTAGTGCAATTTGCCTAATGTTTTTCTAATACGCAGACTGGAGTTATGGATTTTTCAAAGGAAGATCATGCAGGTAAAGTAGTTCTTTTTCATCACACAGTTTCAAAGGTCTACACTCTTAACACGATTTATCATTGTCAATGTTGACTTTGATTATTTTGTCAAGGTAATGTTTGCCTCATTGCTCTCTTTTCTGCCTTTCCACCTGTGCTCTTTGGAGAGAAGTCTCTATACACAGCACATGTTTACAGAGTGGGGACTTAAATTCATCTCTCTTTGAGGTCAAAGTATCTACAAAAATTATGTGAAATTCTACACAGTTTGTTTATTATCCTTTATTTATTTATTCAGTAACTTTTTTAATACTTTGTATTATAATCTAAACCTACTCTAAATATGTTGTTGCTCACATAATTTCTGGTTTGGGTCATTGGTACTTCTTCAGTTGGCATGTGAATCCCTTTATCATACTCCCATCAGTGTGTTTGTTTGTTTGTTTGTTAGTAGAGGAGTAAGAAATAAAACTTACCTATCAGGTACAATGTGCAGTATTCTGATGACTGGCATGCTAAAAAGCCCTGACTTCAGCATTACAAAATTCATCTATGTAACAAGAACACTTATGCCCACTAATATTTTGAAATAAAAATTATTTTTAAAAATTCTCTTCATTTTGTTTCTGAGCAATTTGATGATCATTATCCTCAGGAGGTCTATGTATGTTCAATATTTATCCTAATTTGTTGAATTATAACTTGATTTATCAAATTTTGAAATGATTAAGTAATACATTCTTAAAAATATTTTCTGGTTCAGTCATCTCCTCTTTCTCTCTGAGACTGCAGTTGTATGTAGGCTTAATCATGTAAAAAAAAAAGTTATTGACTCTATTTTAACCATTTTTATTTTCCATCTATGTTTTAGTTTGAATTATTTCTATACTTATTTTTCTTCACATTTTCTGACCCACTCTTTTCTTATTCAAATTGCCATTTATCTTAGTTATCTGTAAACATATTTATGTACATTGTTCTTAAGTTTAAAGCATTGATTTTAATTTTTTTTTTTTGAGACAGAGTCTCACTATATCACCCTTGATAGGGTGCCAAGTTATCACAGCTTCCAGCAACCTCAAAGTCTTGGGCTTAAGTGATTCTCTTGCCTCCGCCTCTCAAGTAGCTGGGACTATAGGCACCCACCACAACAGCTGGCTTTTTTTTTGTTGTTGCAGTTGTCATTGTTGTTTAGCAGGCCAGGGCTGGGTTCAAACCTGCCTGCCTCAGTGTATGTGGCCAGTGACCTAACATGAACCATGGGCCCTGAGCCTTAATTTTTTCTTAAATGAAATTTTCATGTGTGTCCTAAAATCCTTCATTTTGCTACACAATAGAGTAATCCTTTCTATTGCTTTCTTAAACATTTTACATATTTTAAGACCTTATATCTTAATTTTAACATGTTTCTCTATGGATTGTTTTACTACTGTTTTTTTTGTTGTTGTTGTTGTTGACCTAGTCAACTTTTTCCTGATTCTACATGTCTAGAAAATGTTACTATACTTTAGACATTGTATATATCATATATACTCTTAATTATCTTGCTGGCCTTCAAACACATTGAATATTGTTATTGCAGGCATTTCATATCTTGGATTACATTTATACTGTAAAATTTAGTTTTGCAAGATGTTAAGGATGGATAATTCTGTTTTTGATCTTAGTTCTGAGGAAATCTCTTAGTCCACAGAGCTGGTCTTTCTTCATAAGGTGTGGATCATCCACGATAGCAAAGGAAAGCTGTACAAGTTTAACAAATCTCTAGCATGACAAGATTCAAATTGCAAATGTTGTCCCTCTGCGTTAGCCATGGAACAAATGCCTCTGGTCAGCTTTCAGCCAGAGAGCTGTGCTTTTACCCTGGGCTTTCTGAGGTATCCTGTCATACATCAACAAATTATCAGATCATGGGGCTTCTGAGAAAACTCAACACAATATTAGGGAACACCTCTCACTTGGGGGTCTTTTAAGTTTTCTGCCTGCCCTGTAATTGCTGAGGTAAAAATGATTGTAGCTTTCTGAGTTTAATTTGGTGCTCTGAACTGACTAGGAAGTTGCTTCAGGAGAAAAGCGGTATAAGCATAGATGTGATCTCGCATAAAATTTGTGTTTTTTAGGGTCAAAACCCCTCCAGTTTTGGTTTTTCCTTAATATATCTAAAATGCCTTCAAACAATCACAGTAGAATAGTGGAGTAATTATGTTACAACAAACTTTAACACTATTTTATATGCTACCTTTACAAATATGTTTGATTTATGTAAGTTTTGTCCAGAGCTTTATGAATTTTGTAAGCCTGTGGGGTGATTCTAATATGACCTGGTCTTTTCAAAATCAGAAATAGGAAATCTATACTATCTTTTAAATCTTAATTTTATGCTATATATATATATTTTTTTTTTTTTTTGAGACAGAGTCTCACTATGTTGCCCTCAGTAGAGTTCTATGGCATCACAGCTCACAGCAACCTCAACTCTTAGGCTTAAGTGATTCTCTTGCTTCAGCCTCCCAAGTAGCTGGGACTACAGGCACACACCACAACACCCAGCTATTTTTTGTTGCAGTTGTCATTGTTGTTTAGCAGACCCAGGCTGGGTTCGAACCTGCCTGCCTTAGTGTTTGTGGCCGGCGCCCTAACCACTGAACATGGGTGCTGACCCATGTATTATTGCCTTCTCTCAGTTGAGCATATTTAATTATTTTTATCTTTCCATTTGTAATGTGATATCTTTTCAGCTATCACAATGGTCCAAGAATAAGTGTATCCAAGAAAAGGGAGAGATGCCAAGAACTAAGACCATTCACAAATTAATAATTTGCCTTTAAAACAAAATCAAAGTTGAAATAGTTAATTAAGTCTGTTTTTCTAAAGTACAAGGATTTAATACCCCTTTATTCATACTACCAACTTACTTTGCCAATAATTAAAAGGCCCACTGTTGTAAGGAGTTTGGATTTTGTTGTGGAAAAAAATTCAGGAAAATGTTTTAGAGAGTTAAGCATTTGAATATCATGGTCTCGACTGAAAAATCACACTTAAAAGGGAGAAATAAGAAGACAGAAAAAGGAAGAAAAACACTAAAGTTATGGCAGTTTAAATCTGTGAAACCAAAACCAATGGAAATACTCAGTTTTATGGGTCTGGGAGGATGTTGGCGTTGGAGGAGAAAAGAAATTCCTCTTGTTAGCTTGGAAGGCTCTTCAACATTGCTTTTAAAATGTTTCCTTATATGATTACTTCTTATCTCTCTTTAGATTTCCCACTGAAATGAAATTGCCTTCCTGGGCACTGAGCATTCCCTCACCAGTTGGTCATTTCAGAATATGATGCTTCACAATCACCTCTCTGATAGTCTATTAGATAATTGCCTCTGGGGGTGGGGGGGTTATATTTTGTTTCAGAAAAATTGTGTGCATTACATTATTTCTAATTTAGTTGTTCTGTAGCTAGAAGAAAACATTAGAGGAACACTCTTTCAACGATCTGTATAATCCAATGTGCTGGAAGTTATTTGGCTCATGACTTCAATAACTTCAATAAATAAAATCCAAGTAAGAAAAAAAAATCCCTTTGGCATAATCAAAGGAAAAAATAATAGTTCAAATGCCAAAAGTTTTCTTCAAAATAAAGGAATATTGAAGAGATTGATTAAGAAAAATATTATGTAATAAATTGTCTAAATACAGTAGTGTTTGGTATATTGACTTTTAGAATTCTCAAATTTATAGTTTTAAAAACCAGACTAGTCTTTATACATAACAAGCAAATAAGTACTATTTTTTAAATCAGAAATAGGAAATATGTTTTCTTTTTTAATGTAGATCATAAAATTAAAATTTTTAAATTCATTTTTTTAATAACATATACTTGTGTGAAAATAACTAGTAATTCAACCTTAGTTATGGGACACACATTGTGTCCTCCCTTGAAAGCCTTGAGTTTTGTTTCCCTTTGATATCTCTTAGCCTAACTCAAAAGTAAAGCCTAAAGATTGCAAGTGTAAATGGAGTACATTAAAAAGTACTTTTAAAAGGAGGTAAGGGAGCAAAAAGTAATAAAGGTAAAATCATCCATTATTTGTGTACACCAATGCTTTCTAAAGTCTCAGTAATATGGCTAAGCCGGACAAGATATAAGAGTCTTACTAAGAAGACATGCTAACTTTTCTAAAAACCAGCATCCTGTGTGTCTTCCCAGTTCCCAATACAAATAGGTATTTGGCTTTGTTTATATCATTACTGTTTGAGGAAGTAGTTGAAATAATCTTTAAGGAAGACATATTGTAGTCTGTGCAAGCTCTTTTGCCTTTCAGGGTGAATGGAGCAGAAACACTTTTGTTGCAATGAACATTAAAAATGTGTAAATTTGTATTTGAATGTTATCAGAGGCCTTGTTTAGGACTTTAAGATTGTGGAAAGGATAGGAACAATATAGCCCTCATATTTGCATGTGTCAACAGAAAAGAAGCCATACTTAGTAAAATAATGTAAGACTTATTCTGAGCCAAATTTGGGGACTGTGACCTGGAGCCGCACCCAGAAGCCTTGAGGAAGTGTCTCAAGGTGGTGGTGTTGCAGTTTGGTTTTATAGATTTTAGGGAGACAGGAGCATGTGGGTTGTAGGTGGGTTTAAAGATTCTTTAGCTGACAATTGGCTGAAAGTTAGGCTCTTTCTAAAGCCAGGAGTCAATGAAAAGGAATGTTTAGGATAAAGGTTCTGTAATTATACATAAACCACCTGACAAACTCAAGTGTTAAATATATTGAGGACCTGTAGGTAGTAGGTCTTGCAAAGCCTTAGGCCTATCAGTGCATCCCAACGGACACCTCTAAGCAGGGGAAGGGCATGGTGAGGCATCTCTGATCTCCTTTCTTATGGCTAGCTACTCAGTTTTAGGGATCCTCTTGGCCAAGGGGGATCTAGTCAGTCAGTCACTGAGGGGCAGAACCTTAAGTATTTATTTTAGTTCTCACATGTTTAACCTATATGTAAAATCTACATGTAAAGGTAATAGCCTTAAAGGCAAATGATAGAGATGGACACTTGTCTCTACCTTTTTAGAAGTTCTCTCCTTATTATAAGCCCCTCTTCCAAAAGTTCTAGATTGTGGCGGGTCTCATTATGTGTACGGTAAAATCGCCCTTCACAAGTAGTCTCCATGTGGCAGACTTTAACTTAGTGGTGCATTTGCTCCTCCAAAGTCCCTACCTTGTTTATCACTGCCACACAACTTGATCTTATTCTGATGGCAATTTTTTTTTCCTTGAACTTGTCCACACTAAAAATATGAAGAATCCTGTCACAGTTCACCATTTAAAGAACTCTATGCATTTGATTATTTCTTGTAATTCAGTGAATGAAACTTTGATGATGGAATTTCAGTTACAACATTGCAGGAATTAGGAGAAGTCATCCTTCAGTGTGTTTTTCAAGTTATACCACATGAGTAGATATATCCTATTTGCCTTTAAGCCTGGCAAAGCTTAAAAGTTATACTTTACCTCTACTATTTTATCAGCTGATATGACTACTTTCTGATCACTTTAGTCAAGAGAAGGGGAAGAAAAAATTGTAATTGGCTCAGGTATATCCTAAAGTGGTCATGGTCTTTTCTCACTTAATAATGCATTCAGGTAAAAACAAACAAACAAAAATTCTTCACAACTTCACGACAGAGTGTTGTGTTTAATTTTTTAGATCATTTTTGTGTGTGCCTGCATGGGCATGCACATGGACATACATATATACGTGAGTGCCCAGCTTACTGTTCCCAGTGATGCTGGGATCAAAGATAGTGGACTCCTGAGGGATGACAAAGCCAGTGACCTCACCACTTCACCTCTTCAGAGCGTATCTTCTCCTACTCACCTACCCATCAACTCATCAGAAGACTAGATATTCTGAGCTGCGTCTCTGCAAGTGGAATGCTGTCAATGCAAAAGCCACCTGAATGATAAAGGAATCACAATCTGGAAAGTGTACAGACAGATATGCTTTGTACATTCAATAGGTATCGAACTTATTCCAACATTATCTCTACATACACACAACACTGTTCCCATCTGTCCAAATGAGTATTATTAGCAGGCTAATAGTGCTGAAATCAGAATCATAGATATGTGCAACCTCCAAAAAGATCAAATATGTAGAAAAGCAAATTTTGTAGAAATGTAGTCACATTCTAAAATTAATGGTTAAATTCTAATTTCTTTAAATGTATTGGCATTTTTCTATAAAAAATTAATGGGTATATATAAATGGATAAAATGTATTGAGTGTTACAAAATGTCTGGTACTGATATTCCTGCATGTTTCAAGCAGATGCATTATCTCATGTACTATTTTCAAAAATATCTCCCTTTTTCATATAAGCAAACTGTGACAAAAATAGGTTAACTGACTAATGCAAAGGCATAGAACTAGTAAGTTACAAAAAGGGAATCAGAACTCTGACAGACTGACTCACAATTCACTTGTTTAAACATTAGTCACCTGGGCTTTCCATACAGTACATCAATTTATTCTGGCTAAATAGCTTTCGATCAATTTAACAATCATGAAGATATTAAACAGTTATAACTATGGTCAGATCTAAAATTAAAACCCTAGAAGCCTACATTAGACATAGCTTATTTTTCTAATGTTAATAAGAATAGAACTCTCTATTTAAATACTTACATACTTTTACAACATCTATTTATTATATCAGTAATTATCATAAAAAAATAGCTCATCTGCAGTGTTAAATACACATAGCAAAATCTTTAAATTTCCATTTGTTGTAAGGCAATCTGCTTATGTACAAACTTCTTTGATGGTTAGCAATTGAGACTCTAGGAAACGCCTTAATATCCAGAAGTTTGTATGTGTATTAAACCTTACATTGGTGAGGAAATAATGAGAGCACTGAGAAAACTGTGCCACTTCCGTGATGTGGAGTCAGGTAAAGGGAGTTTGGGCAAATTATATTCTTTCTGGATTTTATCATTATTCTCTATAATTTGGGATGAGGGAGATAAGTGTGGATGAGATTATTTCTAAGACTGTATTTAGAATTAACTTTTTATGTTATTTAAACTTGTAGGAATTTTTTTTTCATTCCTAAAAGAGTAACTATCCCTTTTTTATGGATGAGGCAACTGAAGGCCAACAAGCTTAAATGGCTCACTAAGCAGAGCTTACATGAGCAGCAAAAGTACTGCACTAACCACTAGCCTCTGGATTCCCATTCCAAAGCTCTGCTGAAATTTAGCAGCAGTATACATAATTTGTTATTTCAGTTTTGGGACTTGATAGGAAGACCATTCCCTCAATGCATTTGTAGAGACAGTTTCTTCTGATTTTATATGGATTTGTTAATGTTTTATCATCAAATGTTAATAAAATATTTTGACACTTTTACTAGCTAGCCCCAAGTCAGTCATCTGAAATTTTATTCATCAATCTCTATGTATCTTCCACTATCTGCTTGGCAGATTTCAAGCTCTTTGCAAGTGTTGTCATATGTAATCCTTATAGCAACCCTATGTTGTGGGATTTATTATTCTCTCCATTTTAAATTGAGGGCCATCAGGGAATAGAAAGTTGAAATAATATATTGTGAAATACTTTGTACTTTTGTAGGTGAAGGAGCTAGGATTCAAACTTCCAAGTCCTTGCTCGTCCAGTGTGGATGCAAAACCATGCAAAATTTCTATTTGAGAAATACCAAATGACAAAAACCCCATTTGAAAATTAATTTTGTTTTCCTGTGTCACAGGGATGAGGACATGATTTCAATTTTAAAAAGTGAATTTTATGTGTAGGTAATCTCATCTCTGGAAAATATGACATTTATCACAAAAATCCTGCTACCTTCAATTGAATACAAACGTTACTAATCTGATTCCATGCTGAACTTCCAGAACATGCTTTTTTTCTTTCTTGTATTCATGCAGCAACCATTTTTATTTCCTTTGCAGAAATCATCTTCCAGTTAAAAGCATTAAACTTCCACTGTCAATATTGTGTTTAGTGTCAAGAATTCCTAACATATTGGTGTGACTATGTTTGCTAAATAGACTTACTCCATAAAATAGAAGAGAGAGAAAAAATGCGGTCTTCAATGTCTTCATAGGATAAGATCAGCTAGAAAGGGCCTGTTAAAAAAATGAATGTAGAATATAGAGCCTTCACCATCCTTTTGCCAATTCCTATGTAATATTTTTTCCAGGTCAGGCATTACATTTGTTTTTCAAAACCTTTAGAATATGAGTTCTGAGATGCCTTAAATTAGGCTGTTTGTATGAAATTATACATCAGTGGTCTAGAACAGTTATTTCCCCCATCTGTCTCATATGGAAGACATAATGGGCTGTCCTTCTGGGTCTATTTGGCTCCCTCAGTCCACACTGTGGGTGTGCATTTGGATGCATTTTAGAACGCATTCAAACTCACTCCTGCAGAGAATTCATCACTCGATCTCACATTTGCTTTTCCTTATTTACTCTGTAGGTTCACTGGTAATTGTCTTACTTGGTGATCAAATTCACCAAGTAAACTTCAGGACAGAGAAAAGTGGAAATGATTCTGGAGAGACCAGTGATTCCGAGAGTTGGAGGTGGCTTTTATAGAGACTATGCAGGACAGGCATAGCCAAATAAGAACTAATTCTTTGGATGCCAGCTGAAGTTTTTGATATGGATAGATATATTTTATCACAGAGGCAGCAATGTATAGGAAGTTCAATGGGATAAAAAAAATGATTGGATATCATAATAGTTTTGATTGTCTGACTATTGAATATTTCTGAAAGAATAAGTGAAAGAAACATATCCAGAGAAAACATTGTCCTTGAATGGAATATGTATAGGATTTGTCCCCTCTCCACACCCAATGCTGCCCTCCTTCCCATACATAATGACACAAACACCTGCACAACCATACTTATACTTTCAATCACTCATACATACAACTACATGCGTATAAACACAACTAGTAGAAGAGTCATCAGATAGTAACCTTACACAACAAATGAATGATTGACAATCCATGTTAATAATTAAAGGTCTGGGGGAAGGAATGATTAGAATAGGGATACTGCTATCAATCTGTCAGTCCAATGTGAATGGTTAGGAAACTATGAATAAACCAACAGGAATCTGTTTTCCACATGGAGTATTCGTGCATGTGTGTTTGTGGGTTTCTTTAGCTAACAGCAGTGTTTAACACTCAAGTAAACCAATTCCAATTAATGAAAAAGTATCATGGTGGAATTAAATATACAAGGTTCTGGCTCTATGTTTCTGTGCAGAAAACCTTAATCTTGGTGATCTAAAGAGGAAGTTGAAGGCACAGGAAAACATTTTGCCTGTCTCACTTAGGGTTGACAAAAATTGGGACTCCTTTTAAATAGGTCCATTTTCTGATCTTAACTTGGAAAGCATTTCATTCCAATGGTGAGATGATGTTGTCTTCCAAGGTTGAAAAACCAAGTCCGTATTAAAAAAGGAAATACTTTGCTTCCAAGTAGGTATTGATATTCCTCCTTTGATGAGAGATACACTTTCCAACAGCTTGGTTCTATATCTTGATTTTAGAAGCAGTGAAGGATGAGGTTTGTGACCCTCTCTGGAAGGTTGTTTATAACCAAGAAAAATGATTAAACAACCTTATCTTGTACTTGGTGTTCTTTATTATTTAAGAAAACTGCTTGGTGAAAAAAAAAAGCTCCACTAATATACATTCCTTCTTTATTTAGGATTTCAATTCATGAACAGTTAAGGTGTTCACAATTGTATCTGTTCTTTTTTTCTTGGCTTGTTAAGGGCTGCAGAACATTTGATCAGTGGGGATGTGTATATGTTGCATATACTTGTTAAATAGTCACTATTTTGTCCTTATGTGAAAACAGAAATTCCAAATAATATTCAACAATTATACTTCTCCACTCTCACTAGTGTGATTTGTGAAAGAACTGCTATCATTTTAAATATCTTTCCTGAGCTTAAGGCATTTATGCATTCTTCTGAGTATAAAGTATTTTGGTGTGATGCTTGTAAGAGATACATTAACTCAGCAATAATATGATTCTATTAGTGTAGTTAATGCTTTCATTAAAGGCAATAAATCCTGAAGTATGACTTTGGTATACTTTGTATTTTTTCCCAAAATGCTATTACAATTTTTATGATCTTTTGAAGAAGATATTAAAATAAGAAAATACATGTTCTTAGTAGAAAATTGAATGTAATAAATGCCAAAGAGATGTAAATATCTCTTCTAATGACTTATCTATTTTCAAAATGTTAAATTATCTTATAAAATGAAAGTTTTTTGAAGAAGCCAAATACCCAAGTGCAATGACTATAGCATAATTTCCAAGATCTTGAAATTTAAATAAGTCAAGGGGTAGTTTCTTGAAAAGACCATGGAACTTGGAGTGTGGGAAAACAGATGGTACATGTGGATGTTTAAGCATTTATTGATCATCTGTGCATGCTTGAAGTAGTTAAGAAAACAAAAACTTCAAAAACTAGGAAATAATCAAAAGCATAGTTCTCTGCTCTTTATGTGTTTCACCATAGCTTAGTATATGGGTCTAAAAGTCCCACTTGAAGATTAGTTTAATTATTTTGGGATATAGGGTTCTTTAAGTTACTATCATACTATTGGATGGCATACTTTATAGTTCTGTGAAGGTTACTATTAACTTGCAGAAAATCGACAGAAGTGCAAATGTTCTTTCTACAAGTCAAATGGACTTTCTCCAGTAAAGATGCAAATGTCATAGGCTCATAAGAAAGATAACCCCAAAGGTTACAGTTTTATTCCATTATAAGACATTAACCAGTATTGAGTCTATATTAACAGTCTTATTTCAGTTTTCTTTCATTGTCTATAAAAAACTTTGTTTCTCCTATAATCCTTTGAACCAGTATTTCCATCTAGCTAGTACCAATATTAATGACTTAAATAAATCTTTGAAACATGCCCATCCTGTATATGTAAAGGAGTCACTTATAATTCATATTTTAACATATTTTTGTTCATTGTGATATTATTTTTTCATGAAGTCTGGTTACATGAAATCTGTTGCACATTTCTATGATGCTACCTCCAGATTTAACCCTTCTAACTACTTACAATTTACAAGGGTCCCTTCTATTTCCTTCAGTTAACTTATCTTCAATTTCCTTAAAAATCTTGATTTCTAAACTTTTTCCTCTTAGGATTACCCCTGTTTGTAGGCTCCTACTATCTGTCTGTGTATTAAGATTGACAAGCTAAAATTGGCTTACAATTAAATTTTAAAGGCTTTCTCTTTCATTATCTTTATTTTTAGGGATATTTATACATGTCTTAATACTCCTAGTTTATAAGAATTTCTCTCATGTCTCTTTTTCTATTTTGTGAAGGTTATGTTTTATTATAGTCCTATAGTTTTTTTCATGCAAAATTCTAAGTCTACTTAAAATTTGCTTTAATGCTTGATGAGAAAAAAATAAGTACAGTGCTGTCATTTTCTTATGTTTCTTCAGTTATCCCATCATTAATCACTGCCCGTCTTTCCTTTCCCCACAATTTTTAATTGACAACTTTACTGTCTATTAAATTCCTAAATGCAATTGTGAGATTTCTAAATTTTCTGTCCTATTTAAATTGTTTATATGTGTATTCATATGCAAATTAACACACATTAATTTAGTCATGACATAGATTATAGAGAAAAACTATAGAGACTAAATAAAAGTCAAGACATAAATTCAGATGCTAATTTGGTAATCTAAAGATCTTGGAAGAACTTCTCTTCAAACTTACAACAAGAAAAATGCTGAGCAAACTAAAAATACATAACTTCTCTTAAAATGACCTCAAAGTTGAGGTAGTAGGGCAATCCATTAACCCAAAGTCTACAGAAAAACAAGTACTTTCAAGGAGAAAAAAGTATTTGTTTGCCCAGGGCAGACCCTAATGGATGCCATATGAGCTGGTAAGAAAAATTCTAGTTCTGTGCTCACCAGAGCAGGGGAAAAGAAATTCGGGAAGTATTTCTAATGGAAACTCATGGAACCAGTCCAAGATATACTGGAGGAATAGTGAAGGGTATTGGACATATTATATTGAAAGGAGGTAGTGAATTTTTTAAAGTAAAACTTTCATATTTATCTCCAAAGAGTAAAGATTTTTCATAGACCTAGTTAGCCATCTATCCTCCAATGGTCTTGACAATACCAAGTACAGACAACAAGATCAGGACCAAATAATAGTCCAAACTCTAGGTTTGTAAATTAGGGAATATATTGGGATCTGGATTTCTTGCAAGACAATAGGCAGGATGTCTGGCTGTATGTAAAGTCACTACCAAATATCTGGAACAGAAAAGATGGGGCATGTAGTAGCTAAATAAGAGAACCTGATTTGATAGGATGAAACCAATGCTTACAAAAGCACGTATTATTCAGCTCTTCCCATATATTCTGCCAGAGTCACATTACTCTAGGAACCCCTTGACAGAATATTGCGAGAGAATAATAATAATTTTCATAATAACACAATTACAACTAAAATTAATTGCATACTTAATAAGTTAAGCATTATTCTATGCATTACATCTGCTGTCTTGCTGATTTTCAAATTATCCTGTGAGGTGAGTACTACTGTTATTTCTACTTTCCTTATAAAGAAATTGAAAATAAGAGGTGGGGCATACTAAAGAGTACTCTATGTCTTAATTTCAATTGGCCTTGCATATCTATGAATTCCACATTCATGGATTCAGGCAACCTCACATTGAAAATATTAAAAAAAAAACATGCATCTGCATTGAATAGGCACAGACCTTTTTTCTTATTATTATTTCATAAATAATATACTACAACAACTATCTACACATAGCATTTATATTGTGTTAGGTCTAAGTAATTCAGTGATGATTAGAGTATACAGGAGTATGTGTGTAAGTTACATGCAGGACTGTACCATTTTATATGAGGAACCTGAGCATTCTTAGATTTTGATATCCACAAAGGTCCTGAAATCAATCCCACAAGGGTAATGAGGAACAACTGTATTACTTTTTCTGGCCACATACAGAGAAAGATGCTTTGAATTGTCAGTGGGGCATTAATAATAAATATTTTTGAAGAATATTTTACAACCCCACATTGTGACAGGAGGGAAATTTGACGGCTGGCTGCCATGGACTCCACAGGGTGCATCTTCCATACACCAAGGTCAAATCCACATCCTTTTATGCCAGAAATCAATTCATCCAGGGACAATCAGGCTCTCAGTGGTAGATTCGCACTAGACTGCTGAATAATGCTTGTTTACGGTCATTCTGGTTCATGTATTTGTGAAAAGGATTTGTGCTATGTATGGTCAAGATCTCACAATGGGTCCTAGAGCACTTCCTACCTCCAAATCAAGATAGCCACAACATCTACTAGTAATTACAAAGTTAGCTGAGATGAGTGAAGTGACAATAGAGAAAAATGTATAGCTGGACAGATACTTAATTCAGGCCATGGAGAATCTGAAGAAATGTGCCTGTAATATACCTGAGGACATACTTTGGTGACTGGTGTGATACTATCTTCCTTATTCAACATTCAGCCCTAATCACTACTGCCCTTTATTGTGCTTTTGAACTCCTTTGGTATGTACATATATTCTTTAGACTAATATTATCAGTTGAGATAAAATTGTTCTTGTTCATAGCCGTTCCTTTACCATTGTCTATAAGTTGATTTAATTTGTTGAATTCATAAAAGATAATATTTTTCCATTAAAGTAGCTCACAATTTTCCATGTCCTGCTTAACCAGAGAGAATAAAAAGGGAAAAAATAACATACATTTGAAAGTGAGTTCTCAGAGATGACAATGAGTAGCTGTAATCAGTGGGTCCAGCCTACAGCCATTAAATCTGCACCATGAAATATTGTGTTTATTCTGTGGGACCTCAGTGGTTCTTCTGGCTCCCAAGTCTTCACTTCTGAGCCCCTGTTATCATTTATTGAATTATCTTACTCACAAACTGTCAGAACCAGGTTATGTGGTGCTTCAGGTCAGTCATTAGTCTCGGGTCAAGAATGATCAAATTTTTAGACCAGGCTTCAGGACAAGGACAAATTTTAATCTAATAAGCAATCTGGATTTTGTTTGTATGTATTTACTATTCACACTGGGCAGGAACCGTGAATAGAATGTGGTTATGTTTACAACATAGGGATTTAATGTCCAGATGTTCAAGTCATGTGGGAGGTTACAGTTTGAGCTATAGAGACCCAAATCAGACTTTTATGGTCAAATTGAATAGGGGGAGTGAATTATATAAGATCTAGAAAGGGCAATTGTTTTAATTCAGCACTAAAACTGACAAGTGACTCTTGATCTTACGTTAAAAACTGCCTATTTTCTGATTTAAGCAATATGGTTGGATAAAAAGTAACTGGCTTGCTTTATTCTTTTCAATATAGCAGTGATCTCTGGGTGAAAAGGATTTTCCTGCAAGTCAACATTTTCTGGGAGGTCTTCAGAGCTAAGGTAGATCGTTTCAGTATTCTCTTCAAATCTCTAGATTCTAGTTTAACTCATTTTTAGGAAGCAGAAGCAAGAACACTTTGACTACTTCATAACAAATGCTTTCTGCAATCTCTTTTCATATGTAGCTCAAATTGCAATTCTTTAAAATTAGTCTCATCTCTGAACATGTAAAACTTATTTTTGTGGAAGAAAATAAAAAAGAAAAATGAGTGCTATCAAGAAAAACATCGATGAATTCTAAGTTTTCTTTAAGTCCAATATTCTCAGAGTTTAGAATTTCATTGTTGTCTTCATATTATCATATTTTGTTAGAAACCCGTATTTCTTGCTTTTACACACACATTGCCAATGTGGGACAAAATAAGATGTTTGAGCTTCTCAGTATTTTGTTCCTACATCTATTATTGACCAAATAACTCATTCAGGGGAAACAACATGCTTTTGCTTTCAGCTGAGCTATTTTCTTTTTCATTAATTTGGTTCTGAAGACCTAAAACAAATCTCATCTGGCTCCTACCAATTGCTTTCCTTTCTTCATATTTGCTTCATTACATTCTTGAATTGATTTCTTTTGTCTGTTGGGTACATTCTGCTCAGATATTTTATTTCTCAGAACAGTTAAGTAGGTGACAACTGTAACAGGAAGAAGATAATTTATACCTATTTCCTACGTTTCAGAGTTATCTGCCAGTGGTTCTCTCACTGCATCCAACACTCCAATTATTCACTTTGACTTCTAGGTTAGTATGGACTGTAGTCAGCAAAATAATGGTTTTTCTGAAGGTGTCTTGTTTCAACGAAACACTAAATTATGACTTGGTTTTCACTGCTAATTTTTTATCTTATTGATGACAGCATAAGGGCAACTGTGTTCTATTTGTTGAGGCTGAAGTTCAAATTCTAACATAGAGTACATACATATCTCTGTGTTTGGGTCAAACCTGTCACCATGAGATACTATTCTGACATAAAACAAGATGGAGACTTTATAGCTTTTGTATTTACCTAGGTGGAGTTGAAGAACATTCTTCTTGGTAAAGTATCACAAGAATGGAAAAGCAAGTATCCAATGTATGTAATACTAATATGACACCAATAGATAAACAACTACACCACCACATGAGAGAAAATTATAATTAAATTCAAGTAGGGGGGAGGGAGAAGAAGGGAAGAGGATTGGTGAGCTCCCACCTAATGAGCACAATGTAAGGATGTACAGAACACTTCCTGGGTAGAGGGCTCAACATAAACTTTATCTAACAAACACAAACAATGTAACCTAATCATTTCTATTAATCTGAAATAAATTAATAAAAATTATGGAAATGAAGAAAGATTCAATCAAATGAATAAATCAAAAATAATAAAAGGCAATGAATAAACACCAAATGATCTGAGTTGAATGGAGGGAGTGTTTTGTAAAGCAGTTTAATCTTAAAGAACTCCAGGAAGGAGGAGGTTCTATAAGACCTTGAAATATGCAGATGGGCTACAGCTGATTAATCACAAAAGTTTTCTTGGCCCCTATTTTAATGCGCAATATAAATGAATTATATCATTATTAATTCAAGTGAATGAAGTACACATAAAACTTATTTAGTTATTGTTTTCTCTGATCACTACTTGAACTTTAAAGCTCTTAATTTTTATAATATAGTCAATTCTTGTTATTACAAATTCTATATTTGAAGATTCACCTACTCATTAAAATTTATTCATAGCCCCCGAATTAAACGTAATACTTTCACAGTTCACAGACACATTCAGAACAGTAAAAAAATTGAGTCACCAAATGCACACATTTTCAGCTGAAGTTGACTTATTGTTTCAGCTTTCAGCTTTCATACTGTAAATAAGTATTCTTTTCATGATTTATTGAATACCATGTTTTTTATATTTTTACTTTTTTTCTTGGTGATTTTGTTGTTTAACATCATCCCATAGTGTAGTGCCATTGTGATGTCTGGTATTTCTAAGTACAAGAAGGCTGTAATATTGGTTATAGAAAACAATACGGTGTTAGTAGACATTATTTAGGCATTAATGATAGTGCTATTTGAATAATATGTATTAAATAAACTGTTTCAAACAGAATCCACGTAAAACATAGTTATGCATTGACCAGCTGACCAAAAAAAAAAAAAATGTTTTTAGAGCCTCACAAGACATAATTCTATATTTTCCATGGAGTGTCATAGTGTTTGCTAGGTTAATATCTCAGGTGACTGTATAAATGATATCTACCATAAATAACAAGAATTGACCTTACTTAAAATATTGTCTTAACAAAAGATGTTAAATTACTACAAGGTACTAGATTGCACCTTAGCTCATGTCAACAACATATTTTCTTTTATACTATATTTATATACACAAATATAGATAAAAATCTTCTTATCAACTATGCAAAATGTTTACATTACAATTTATTAAAATTTACTCTCCTTAAAATTATAGTTTAAAAAATTTAGTTGTAGCTTGAAAGCAAATAAATCAGAATAATAATTTTTCTATCCATTAAAAAATTACCTGAAACATACAGAGTTTTGTCCTGGCAAGTTAATAAGATGAATAAGTTACACACATCAATCCTGAACTGCAAGTTGACCCTTGAGCTAAAACTTTCCACCATGACTAGGAAATCACTGGATAATTTGGAAAGTTCGATAGGAATAGAAATTTTTTAACTATAATATTTTTTCATTTTTCACTTTTGGGAGTGGGGTACACAGTAGGTTTTATTGATGTTGATGGAGGTAGGAAAGGCCCCAGGAGCATGGGGGCTGTGTCAGTCAGCAGATGCATAAGGCCGAGGCATGTAGGACCAGGTTAGGATGCAGTCACATTCTCAGGAGTCTGGGGCTCCTTCCTTGGGTTAGGAAGAAAGCCTCCTGGGGGCATAATTCCATGAACAGAAAGAAGAAAGGATAAAGATGACTGAGATCCTCTAACCTGAGAGGAGGCATCACAGTAAGTGGTAACAACTGTGTGGGAAGCTGGATTAACTGGTCAGGAGCAGAAAATGGGGTAGGCGGGGACTGGGTTGTATATAGTCTTTGGGAAGGGCCCAACCTTTGTGTGGGCATGCTCATGAGAATACCTCATGTTTCAAGCAGATTCTATGAACTTGGAAATATTTTTTTTTATTTGTATACTCTTTTAAGCATTTACCTAAGATGATTCACATTTGATCATGAATCACATGCTTCAACCCCTAAAGTAGTCAGAAGGGTAACCGCAGTAAGTAGTTAGGGCTTGTTGCCTCATATTGCAGCCGTAGAGACTGCAGGACTGCAATGCATTTACACAAACCGAAGTGAAGCAGTAAGGCAGGTAAGTAGGTAAAAGGACGGATCTGTAATCAGATTCACTTCATTAAATCCTGGCACTTACTAGCTGTATCACCTTGGGCAAGTTGCTAATACTTTCTATGTTCTGGTTTTCTAGTATATCAATTGGGCTTTTAATGATATTTATTTTATGCAATTATAAAGAAACGATATAAATCACTCAAAAGAATGCCTGATTTATAGTAAATACTCAAAATATATTAGCAGTTATCATTACATTTAGCTCCTGCTATGTCTGAGTGGTATGCAAGGTCCTCAGATTTCTTGAAAAAAATCAAGAAATTTAATTTTTACCCCAATTTTAAAACATTTTGTAATCAAATGTGATACATCAGTCCAGTGGCTCACAGGCTGATAATTAGTAACCCTTTCATAGGCAAGAAGGAGATTCCTCCCAATGCAGTAATATTTTCCAATGTAGTAATAATTGTGTGCAAACTAAAATTGTGTGTTATAATTATTTTTATATTATCATAATATAAGAGATAGGATTAAAATGAATTCACTCTGATTTTTTCAAAGCATTATCTATGTATAAAGAATATTACATAAACTCTTCAGTTTAGATACATATATTGATTAATACATTCAGAAAATGATAGTTTTGCATTCCCTCTGAAACTTCTAAATGTCTAAGCTTTCTGCTAATCTAGATGCCAAGACCACTTTCCAAGTTCCAAATTATTTTCTTATATTTATACACTTGGCAAGGAAAATATACATAAGAGAGGCAAAAACTTTTTACTCTTTTTCTTTTGATAGTAGAAATTAATGACTATATATCTGGATTAGAGTTCCTAGAGTATTCAGATAATAACAAAACAATGGTACATAAATAATTAATCTTCAAAATTTCCCAAGAAAATGGAGAAGGTATAAAGATGGGGAAAGAATAGCACAGGATATAAAACAAAGCCGATTAAAGGCATGTTTATCTTCCTTCTGTAAGGAGAGGATAAGACTTCAATTTGGGAAAATTTATCCCACACACACAGAGAAAGACAGAGAGTTATTATAGCCAGATATCCAGTTAAGCCAGTAAATTTAAGCACATGAAAATTTCATCAAATTATAAAATAAAATGTGTTATTTATTAATTTTCAAAGTACAGAAACAGAGGCATCACATATTGAAAAAAGCATGTGTTTAGACAAAACAGAATCTTCTTACAAATGTGTTAGTTTCATTTTGTTCTATTTGGAGACAGTCTTGCTCTGCTGTCCAGCCTGGAATACGGCAGTGCAATTATAGCTTACGGTAGCCCCAAAGTCCCAAGCCCAGGTGATCCCCCTGTCTCAGCCTTCCACAAAACTGGTACTACAGGCACAAATCACCATTCCAACAATTTTTTTTGTTTTGCAGAGATATGATCTTGATATGTTGCCCAGGCTGGTTTTAAACTCCTGGCCTCAAGCAATCCTTTCACTTTGGCCTCCCCAAATGCTGGTATTACAAGCATGAGTAATCATACCTCATCAATGTTTTTTTTTCTTTTGTGGTCATTTTTGTCTCAAACAAAATATCTTGTTCATGTTAAAAGTTTTCCGTAAAGAGACTGCTGCAATTTCTAATTGTTCTAAGTAAAATTTATGCCAATTATAGAAATATAAACCAGAGTTTAAAAGTATCTTTTTCCCAGAGTTTGAAGCAGACATGGAATATCTTATTGAAAACTATAGTAGTATAATATCATATAGCATCTGAAACAGGTTTGTGTATGTAAACCTCTTTTTTTTTAAAGACCAGTGACATCCAACTAGGGACCTGACAAACTATCCAGGTCCGAGAAGTTAAAGTGAAGTTATCCCCAGGAACAGAAGATATAGGAAGGAAATTCCTCATTTTTTTTTTTAAGATGACCAAAGTCAAAGTTGATCAAGTATACCAGTCAGGTAAGAGTTTTTTTCAAGTTTGTCCTTGAAGCTTCCTCAAATATGGACTCCTCATTCCCCAACCCCTAGACTCAAAGCACATGGTGATGAGGACAAGGAAAAAAGTTAGTAAAAAAGGCATTTCCCCCCACTGAAATTAGTATTAAATCTGAACAAAATCTTCCTAAATTCTTAAAAACAAAAGAAAGTTAGCATCTAGGGAAAAAAGAAAAACCTGAGTTCAAACTTAATCTTATCTCACTATCCTGTTTGAAATAGACACCTGAGAAAGACCTGAGGCTGAGACAGGAGGATCACCTGAGCTCAGGACGTTGAGGCTACAGTAAGCTATAAAGGGAGGGACCCAAGTAAAGTCAGCAGACAGACTGTGATTTTCTCACAGCGGGGAGTTTGTACTGGATGTCAGTATTATCTCTAGATTCATCAAATGGCAAATTCTTGAAACCTAACAAATCAACCAAACAAACACACACAACAACAAAATAGCAAACAAGGTAAATAAGCAAAGTTAAATGTATTAATCCTACTGCAGTAGGAGAAGGTACCTGGGTTTCTTTCTTAGCATTATCTCAAAAGGGAAACATCAGGGAAAGGTGTTCAGAAAATATCAGACCCTGGGCTTGGTGATGTTAAGGAAAGTGTTTCAAGGCAGAGAATTGCTTAAAATCACATAGTTTATCACATAATAGCTTTGGATTACTTGATACAGTGACCAGGTGTCCTAAAGCAATTCTTGATAAATGACCAGTTGGTCCTATTAAATTAGCTATTTTCGTTGGTTCACAGTCTTATCTTTGCCATGCAAGTATTTTCTGGGTCAAATAGTTAAGTTGACTTTGCTTATTCTCATTATTAGTTAACATATTTATAGGAAATTATCTTCAGTCTCATTATTTTCTAATGTAAAGACAGGAAATTATGTTGGTTTCAGTTTTTAAGTTGTACAGTTAGTGAAGGTAAACTTTGGTTTTAAGATCAGATTTTTTTTTTTATTTTTCTCCAAATTCTCTTAAGATTAAGCATTTTTCCTGGGGACTAAACTATTACATCTATTTACTGAATCCTAGAATAGTTTTTGTATTTGTTATTCAATGATTTCCACGGTAAATTATGTTTTAAAAACTCAGCCTATTGAACCATCCACTTAGTGTGAACAAATAAACATGGGTATAAAGAAAAAGCACATGTATAATAGTTATCCTTGGGCAAGATACATGTACTCAGCATCTTTTAGAAAAATAAAATTATAAAATATGGTGAATATGCAAGTGAGAAAAAAAGAATAAAAATCACTTGCTCCATGTGCTATTTCAGTGGTTATCAGATATTCAGTTCATTTTTTTGTCTGCCCTACAAAGTGAAACTGAGTTAAGTAAAATATGCCCACTCTCCAAACATTTTTTTTTTTTTGCAAATATTAGCCAAGTGTTCGAGCTATTTATGCTTTTGTAGACAATACAGGAAAAAAATTATTGGATGCATTCTTGTTTACATTCTTTCTCATAAAAAATCTTTTATCAGCTACTTAATAAACTCTTGATGTTTATGTAAAGTATAGTATCAGACGCTTTCATTCTGCTGACTTTATAAATAACAAGAACATCTTTTGAGTATTTTATAACTCATTTTAACATCCTGGGGCCAAATTTAGAGTGCTGGAATATTTATATATACACATTCTTTCCTCTAAATGTGAGGATTAAAGTGATATATGTAGACACAAAAGTTGTTGTCTAAACATTTAAATAATTGTGCTAAAAGAAAGGAGAGAAGTTTCTAGTGTAAATTTTAGGTATCACACTTCTGTAACTTGAAGAGAGAAACTATGCAGGACATTTTTTTTAATGTATTAAAATATATTTGTCACAACTTTTATGGTTTCACGTGAGGATCACTTGCTCCCATCTCTGGGATAATGGTGACATCATTAGAACTCAAGGACCAGGGAAACCATGGACTCCCAACTTTGCAATTTTCTTTATATTAGCTTCATTTCCCTGGACTACAAGCAGTTGGATCTACATGGTGGGAAACAATCAAAGCACTTGATCTTGATATTTTATAGCTTCCGCTATCATTAGCTCTCCCTTTACTTCCATTTGGGAAGAGGAAATGACTCAGATGGATTAGCTTTGTTCAGGACTCCTCCCATGACCAGGAGTGGAGATCCGTAATACATTTGTAGCTCTCATTAGGGCAATAAGTATGAAAGTGGGTGAAGGACAATTTGGGGAGTAGGCACAGACACTGGATTCATAATGGCAGAGATGTTGGGTTTTTTCATTTCCTCTGAAAAACAACTGTTCTTCTCCGAAGCCTGTATCAGTTATATTGTGTTGGATACAATAACAGAAAATTTGACTCACACTGGCTTAAACAATATAGATATGTGTATTGAGCTAGATGGAGATGCAACAACATGTCAATCCCCGATGTTTATTTGGTGTGATCCAACAATTCGATAATGTTCCAAAGAGCCGGGTCACTTTATGTCCCTCTGCTTTGACTCTGCAATGTCAGCTTCAGCCGAAGGGGGACTATGCTTATGATTGCAAGATGATTACAATAAACTCTTAGAATAGGTAACTTTGTACCAGTATTCCCCCCCTCCCCAAGTCCTAATAGTCATGCTTATTGGAACAGCTGAGACTCAGGACTATCCTAGACATCACCCTTGGCTAGGGCAGTGGAATCCACTGATTTGTTATTCCCTCTACTTTCAGAATTGGGAATGGAAACAAGAGAATAACCAACATAACTGGAGGGAGGGTTATTGAGCAAGAAGTGGAGAAATGCTTGTTGGAAATGTAACCTACACTATCTGCCATCCATCCATCCATCTCTGTATCACTATCATTTAATTACTCCACTGTTGTGTTACTTAAATGAAAGGTAACAAAATTTAACTCAAGTAAACATTGTTTGGGCTTAAATATGTAATTCACTCTTTCTTCCTTCCAGAGAAAGCCAAACAACAATGAAATACTGGCTGCTGATAATTAGCTTTGTATTTTAATCACAAATGTCAACTCTCAAGGTTGAATTAGAAATCACTATTTATATTTCAGACTATTTTTCTAATCCATATTTTCTATATGTTTGGAAAGGCATGGTTGGATATTCCTGTGGGAAAAGAATAAGAGAAACATGACCAGATCCCCAGAAGGCAGCTAGCTCAGTTTACCCATTTCACTGGAGGATTGAAGATAGCCAGGCTGCCTTAGGGGGCTACAGGACAGTGCTCTGGAGAAGCCCTAACTTACAGCAGAGTGACGTGTCCACGCACACTGATTCACAAGTCCCTTGAGGAAGACAATAAAAGGGAATGAAGAGAGAAGCAAAATCTTTCCTCATTACTCCCCTGCATGAGATAGGGAGAAAATTTATGGATTCAAGTTTTTCAGTAAGGAAAAGGATAGTCATTGTACCTCCATTTCTTTAAGTAACACATTTCATGTCACATAAGTAACCACAGTTTTATAAATATTTCTCACTTTTATCCTGTGGAAGTGTTATGTGTCCACATTTACCTTGCACTTACACACCTATTTAGTGAGAGGAGAAGGGGGTGACAGAAACAAATAAAAGATCAATCATGGAGCTCACTGAATGGGACCTTCGCTGAAGTCAGAGTAGGATGAAGGGAAATAAGGAGAAACAGATTCACCGCCAGTTTCTTTACTGTATTGATTAGGTGATGATGAGCATGTGGACATTCTTTTTAGGAACAGTTATTCCTAAGGCTTCGGAGTTTATCGATCCATTTGCGAGTGAAAACTTTAGCTAATAGACTTTTAGTTACTTGCGTTTGTTTTCTGTTTTGTTTTTGTTGTTTGCATTTCTTGGAAATAATCCATCAAAATGACCCATTTATATGTGCAATGGGATTATGGTGCTTGGTAGAGAAATAAACATAGAATAAAAAGTTAATCTGACTTGTGAAATACAACTCAACTCCTTTTTCACCACTTCTGTTTATTTTTATGTTTTTTAATTTAAATATATTTATTATTTTTGTTTTTGCTGTTTATATTATACATATTGATTTATAGTAGATATTTATTTATTTTTAAGATAAATAATTGCTTATTGACAGAGGCAAGGTAAAGCAAAAAATTTAGTCTATGTTAGAACTGATCCATGAGGTTTTATTTTAAATGACTTTTTAAAATTTTAAAATAATATAATTTTCGGGCTTTACTAGGTACTACGCTATTTTATATTAAAGATCTCTAACAGAAACCAAGAAGAAAAGACTCTGAGTCTTAAATCCCCAGGACGCTGTGTTGACTTTCTAGGTTTTGCCATGTGCCTAGAATAAGAGTTGGGATCAAACATAGTGAGAAAAAATAAAAAAACTTTAATTATAGATGATTGATCAAGCATGGAAGGGCCAGGCAGTGGACTGGATGAGCTGCATTACACCAATCTTAGAATGGAACAAGTCTCACACAGCATTGCTATTCATCATTAGTTCTTTTTGTCCCCCTTCCCTCACCATGCTGCTTTCTGGCTTCCAAGGGAGACTCTTTGGACTAAGGACAGTATTTCTCCTGCACCTATGATTTAGCCAGGAAGTACCATGCTGGCTGCTCCAAGGAGTCACTAACATTCTTCTTAGAGGTAAACCTCAGAGGTCTGTCATATAATCTTGAGTTTTCATCACTCAGGGGCTTCTTTCTCAGGTAATTTACTGACACAGATAATTGGACTAAGTTTTCAAATATTTCAGTGTAGAATCTACCACATCTGAAGTCAGTAGCTATCAACTACTTAAAGAGAAAAATATATATTATAGGGAAAGAAATATCAGTAGTCCCAATGTAAATCTTTAGTAAATGAAAAGGAAAATAAGGTTTGTAAAATTTGATTTCTAAGAAGGTACCATATCATTTCACCTGAGTTAGAACCCCTGTGTAAATGAAAGGACCCCTGTGTAAATTCTTTATCACTTTATTCATTTTATATTTTGGGTGAATATGTTAACCACTTATTATGTATTTATAGTAATGATCCTTATTTACATATATATATATATTTTATATATATATATATATATCTAAGGTTATAAATCTCATCCTTTGATCATCATTATAAATCTGGGTACCCTCATATTAGGAAGAGCATGTAAATTCAACACCATTTAGTTATGTTTAGAGATTCATTAAATATTAATGGTCATATAAAAGTCTAATTTTAAAAAAAGAATTAGAAATGAACTGAGGCAGTGAAGTTAATATCTGCTATCTTCCCTCTGATCACCACTCAAGTTCATTAATGAAGGAAGGTATTGAATGGCTATACGCCTGCATAATAGAATTGTGTTCTTTTTATCAAAATCAGATATGTTTGAATGGGTCTGTCAAACCAAAATAACTTTAGATTTGGGGTTCATTTGTAGAGCTTGGTAAATTAGACAGTTTGATAGTGTGTTTGTCTGTCTACTGATGGCTCCCAATGAATCACATCTCTTGGCATCACAACCTACATATCCCCTCCACTTCAATATGAGCTGGGCCTGTGACTTGTTTGAGTTATTAGGATATGGGGAAAGCAGCACTGTCCCAGCTCTCAGCCCAAGACAAAAGTATCCACTTTCACACTTCGGGGATCTCTGAACTACCATGAAATAAGTTTGCCTATTCTATTAGAAACACAATATGGAGAGAGATTCCAAAGCTCAGCCCTTCAAGACACTCAGTGCATCTCAGTCCCAAAATTGATCCATCAGCTGAAATGTAACCTCATAAAAAAACCCTGGTAGGGAGAGCTAAAGAAATAAAATTCAAATGAAATGTCACTCAGTTGAAAACCATGATGTTTTTGAGAGGGGAAGGTGATTCTTTAGCAATAAATAAATAACTAGAAGAGATAGAAATGGCAAAAACTGACTATTTGCCACTTAAATCCTCACCCAGCCCCCAGCTATGCACTACATGGATTTAGAATTCTGAGGTTTGGCCTGGACAACTAAAAGTGTCCATCTAGTGAGAAGGGACACTAAAAAAGAGAGTTCAGGGTGGGTGAGAGGCAAACCTGGTCTGGTGATCCAGGAAGTATGAAGGATCCATAAGAATGTGAGTATGAGTTAACCAAGGTAACCAATGATCACTCGAAAGAGACAATAATCAATAACCAATAGAAAAGGACAATACTGCCTGGAGGCGCAGAGAGGCTAATGAAAGAGTTGCAACCCATTTCAAATGGAGTGGGTATGTATACCCCTCACAGCATTTATGTCTCCATCTTTCTCACACCTCTGCTCCCTGATGAGGGGACCCACTTCCAACTCTCTATGGAAGTGCTCTAAACATTTTCTTTGTTGTTCCTACACAAAATTTCTTTTTGTTACACTGAAACTTATGCAGGTTACTTTTAATTTTCCTTCACTCTGTGTCATTCCAGTTTTATTTTCTGTTCCATTCATTTTTGCTTTCAATTACTACCACATCTCAGGTTCAAATTTCTAGCACAGCTAAGTAATCCAACCAGGTCAAATGAGTTTCAGAAACCAGACCTGCAACTCCAATATCTAGTACTGGAGTATGAAATAGCAAGACAAGTTAATTGGACAAAACAGTATCAAGATTCTCACTTGAGAGAATAAAGTTTGGCTATTACGTATGGAAACATCTCCCTGAATAAGATTGCCTGTTATAGCTCCCCTCCACATTTCATGAAGTAGTTATTAGTTCTTAAAATCTTTGTGAGTTCCATTTCTTCCTCTACCACTGCAACTGTCTGTCTGTCTCTGCTTTCTCTGACTTAATGTTGAAAGGGATATTGCCTAACGAGTTTTATAAAAGTCTGCCTCTCATTCATCTGAGTTTTGAATTGCTTCACCTCAGGTCTATTCAAGGACAGTAATTGTCAGTATGTCAGTATATGTCTGTGTGTGTGTCTGTATGTGTGGTATAAACACATCAGTATGTATATAAAATTGGCCACAACACTTGCATATGCCAAAACAACTTAAAAATATGTAAAACATATGTATTATAGGTGTTGTATGTTCTTTGGCTATGTTTTTGTGTAAAAAAAAAACATAGCCAAAGTGAATATTTCAATAGTGAATTCAGATGAATTTCACTATTTTAATTTAACATGAGAGGATTTTTCTGAAAGCTTGGAGAGCTCCTGCTGGAGTTATTGGCTTTTAAAAATTATTTTTATATATGTCATATACAAATACGAATTCTCATATCAGGTGTAAAACTAACTTTTTAAAAGAATAATGCCTAAGACTAATGCTATGCATTCAATGAAAGTTCATTATTTTGAAAATCTCAATAGAAAACACTTTGTTTTATTAAAACCTCAAATTAAAAATAAAACCATGATTCCTTTTTAATTACAGGATATTACAAAATTGTTTTTCAATGTTGTATATATGAGTATCATCTAGGATAAATATTGTACCAGCCTGTATGTATCCCACTGTAGAATGCCATTTAAACATATGTTTCAAAGCTATTCATTGGCAACTTAGTAAGTGAATTAGTAAGGACAAATAAAACATAATATAAACAAATTATGTTTACTGTCTTATTAGAATTCTTGTGTAATTTGTTTAATAAGAAATATAGTCACTATAACCACTTAGAGATCTAAAAATAGACCTGCCATTCGATCCTACAATTCCTCTACTAGGAATATATCCAGAAGACCAAAAATCATATTATGTACTAGAATATTTACTGAAGCCCAATTCATAATTGCTAAGACATGGAAGAAGCCCAAGTGTCCATTGAACCATGAATGGATCAGTAAATTGTGTATATGTACTCCATGGATATTATGCAGCCTTAAAGAAAGATGGAGACTTTCTCTCTTTCATGTTTACATGGATGGAGCTGGAACGTATTCTTCGTAGCAAAGTATCTCAAGAATGGAAGAAACAGTATCCAATATACTCAGTCTTACTAAGAAACCAATTTATAGCTTTCTTATGAAAGCTATAACTCAATTATAGCCTAAGAAGAAGGGGAAAGGGGGAGGAGGAGCTGAGGGAGGGGGGAGGATGGGTAGAGGGAGAGTAATTGGTGGGACCACACCCTGCATCTTACAAGGGTACATGTGAAATTTACTAAATGTAGAATATAAATGTTTTAACACAATAAAATAAAAATAAATGTTGTTAAATTTCTACTCATACATTTTCAACTCCTATATTGTGGTTTTAGTGTTATGTTTTCATTGTGTCATTAAACTTGATTTGAAGTGTTTGTAGTTTTCAGTTGCTATCTTCCTATTGTATATAAATATGAATAATTACTAAGGATATTTACTTAAAATATTTGCCTTGTTGAGTATTGTTACTTATTCCTATAGTGTTTAGAGATGCATTTGTTCAACAATAGAATTTTTTAACTATAAATTTTACTAATTTTTTTAACAGTATTGTTAAAGTACATGTATACAAATTTGTTTTAACATTCTTAAATAATCAATCTTCATTAGGAATGAACTGCCTGTGAACTTGTGTAATAAATTGTAATATAATACCAAAGCTATATATTATAAGTAGTTGAAGTTTTTTTTTAATTTATGGTTGTTCATTTAGTAATATAAAATCATGTTTTGGGCAGTGCCTGTGGCTCAAAGGGGTAGGGCGCTGGCCCCATATGCCAGAGATGGAGGGTTAAAACCCAGCCCTGGCCAAAAACTGCAAAGAAAAAATAAAGTCTTAAGTTTTTAGTCATCACTTATTGATTTTTTTAAACAGTATTTACTTTATGTTGGTACAAAAAATGTTAGTATTACTATTTATATTATTATGAAATAATTTTATTATGGGATATTGAAAATGGTTGAAGTAGTAATACAGGCAGTCCCTGAGCTACAAACATAAGTTGACTTATGTACAACTTACATGAACAGAGGGCATTACAGGTTATAGGTAAATGCACCTGACCAACTTACATTTACCTTCTACTTAAGAACCAACCTATAGAACCTATCTCACTCATAACCTGGAGACTGTCTGCATTCTGGTATTTCTACCAAATATCATTCTCAATTTTGGCTATTAGAACAGAGTTCATGAAAGGCCAATTTAGAAAACCACATAGTTCAGGACTTGTTCTAGCAGTAATGGAAGCACTTACAATTATTTGGGACAGGGCTAGGCTAGTGTCCCGGATCTAAAGAGGACCACTGTAGAGGAATGGGCTCCTGCCAGGAGCAAAGGGTTGTTAGAGGGCTAGCAAATCAGCAGGCAACTAGTTGGGAAAATAAATACTCTAACCTAACTTCCTGACAAGCGTTCATCCCCTAAAAGTGCTTCACTTTATTCTAACCAAAGCCAAAGGGCAAAGGGGATCACATCAGTGGATGTGGTCCATAACAGTGAGTCTCCTATGGCACAGAAGATTATGAGAAGGGTAGAGAATGGATCTGGAAAAACAGTACGTATGGGTAACTTAAAGATTTTGGAGAACTGCTGCTTTTTAATTTAAGGTATATATATTAAATAAAATATTATGCAATTAATATTTGCAGATATGGCATTGAATGTGCTTTGCAGAATTGACTTTTAAAAATTTTAAACATTGATCTCTCTAAAAACTGGATATCATCCCATAGCATCTTGGATACCTTCTAACTAAAAGGCTATACTAAACATTACCAGTATCTTTTAAAGAATATCTTTTATTTTTCAAGGTCTCTTTATTTGGGGTTTATATCTTAAATTAACTCTATGTGCTTCACAGTTAAATGGAAATTTACCAAGGGACTTCATTATTCCTTTTCTGGATCACAGACAAAAAAATGACATTTTAAAAATCACATCTATCTAAACTTGCAGTGGGTATTCATTCAAGATGCCATGGAAGGATGGATATGACATAACTGAAAAATCACAAAATAATGAGTTGTTTGCATACTCTGCCAATTTGCTTAAAAGAACAAAAAGAAAAGGACTCAATTTCTCTATAGTTAGTTACATACAATATTTCACAGGTTACATTGTATGTTCTTTATTTGAGCAATAGTAATGACTGTAATCACAGTGACAGCTATGAACTTAAAGTGCACAGAGTCCAATTTTATAAATAGTTTTAGAAGAAAAGGGAATGAAGAAATAGCAGCCGCACATTTTAAGTAGGTGGATTAAAAAAGAATTATACAAATAATGGAAGTGTCAGCTTTAGACTGTGGAGTCATGTAAAATTATAGAGTTTATAAATAATCATCTTATAGTCAAATTAATAATGGATACAGACAAAAAACAACTTAAATCTTAAATTTAACTTATTTGTATAGCAAAATGAGCCCCATCAAATAATATAGACATACGTTTATTTTCTATCCTTAAAAAAAATTGTAATAATGTCCCTTCCACCTTTAAATTCAAGTTAAAAACATTATTATCGTCTCAAATTGATTTCGTGTTTTTTATTGAAAAATTATAAACTAAATGTGTTTTTTTTTAATTTCCCAAGTAATATGAATCTTTTTCAAATAATTTTAGGGAAAAATTATAAATTCAAATAGGTTTCAGGCAAATTTGAATCCAGCCTACTGGCCTGGGAGGGTGTACCTTCTTTCCTTTCAGCTCTGCTTTTCATTTCCCTACTCTAAAACTTTTTTCCATTTATTGCTTTTCCTATTCAAAATATTTTTCCTTTCTTTCTCTTCAATCTCTCTCTCTCTCTCTCTCTTTCTCCCCATCCCACTCCCATCTTATTCTAATGGATAGAAACAGGCTACAGCAGATCAGAAAGTAGTCATTTTCACCAAATAGAATCTTATCAAAATTGGCTGTTTGCAGTGACTCACTCCTGTAATCCTAAGACTTTGGGAGGCCGAGTCAGGAGAATAGCTTGAGTTCAGGAGTTCAACATCAATCTGAGAAAGAACAGGCCTTCATCTTTACTAAAAATAAAAATAAAAAAAATTAGCCAGGCACAGTGGCACGTGCCTGTAGTCTCAGCTACTCAGGAGGCTGATGCAGAGGATCCTTCACGCCCAGATGTTTAAAGTTGAAGTGAACTATGATGACTCTACTCTGCTCCAGCCTGGGTGAGACTGAGATGGTGGGTGTAGAGAGTATATTTAGTTCAAGAACAAAATAAAATCTTTATTCAATTGCTTAGGATTTGGGGTTATAATATATGTTTAACTTTGTATTTAAATAATATTAAAATTTAGAGTGAAAGTTTTTGGTTTGTCAAGAGGAAGTGATTGAAAAACCAGAAAAGTTTCTCTGTATAGTCTCAGGACCAAGAGATGAGTGATATTTCATTACTAATGTTCAGTTTGTCTATCACATTTATTTTATTTTATTTAAGGCTTTTCTACTGATGGGAATGAGTATACCTTTAGTGACACTAAATTATAAAGATTGAATTTTGAGTTTTCTATCAGATGTTTCAGCACTTTCTATAGAATTAATCTGGAGACTGAAGGAGAAAGAGAGAGCAAGTTATCTTAATGTTTCCAAACTAAAGAAAAACTGAGACTTTACCTCCTTCATGTTTACATGGATGGAACTGGAAAATGTGCTTCTTAGAAAAGTGTCTCAGGAATGGAAGAAAAAGTGTCCAATGTACATAGCCCTTTTATAAAACTAATCTATAGCTCTCAAGCAAAAGATGCAACTTAATTCTAGCCCAAAAATATGGGGAGGGGGTGGGGAAGGGGAGGGGAGAAGGGTGGATGGGTGGTGGGAGGGTGATGGCAAAGATCACCTATATATCTGTCTAACAAGGGTACAAGTGAACTTTTCTAGAACTAGAATATAAATGTGTTGATACAATGATTAACCAAATGACATGAAATTTATGTTAACCAGCTTGATGAGAGTGTTTCCAATTGTATATGAAAC
>CAUYQV010090833.1:0-30269 GCA_963574575.1 Galagoides demidoff | reverse complement strand
TCCTGCCTCCGCCTCCCAAGTAGCTGGGACCACAGGCGCCCACCACAACGCCTGGCCATTTTTTGGTTGCAGCCATCATTGTTGTTTGGCGGGCCCGGGCTGGGGATTCGAACCCGCCACCTTAGGTGTACGTGGCTGGCGTCTTAGCCGATTGAGCCACAGGCGCCGAGCCCAATAATTTTAGTTTTATGTCTCCACTCATTGCTTTGTTTCTTTATTTGCTTTTCATACTAAATTGTTCTTTTAATAATTAAAAAAATTCTTTTCACTAGTATTAACAGGAAATTTCCTTGTTTAAAAAAATCTGTCAATTTTCTGAATAAGCTAATTGGTTATTCAGAGTAATAAAAAACTTCTGGACCGCTTATATTTTTAAGGTAGCAAATTTAAATTCTAGGTGTGGTCTTAGGTTTAGAACTTGGTCTTTCTGCCTCGCAGGCAAACAAACCCTATAGCAGGGGTCCTCAAACTTTTTAAACAGGGGGCCAGTTCACTGTCCCTCAGACTGTTGGAGGGCTGGACTGCGGGCCCAGGATGAGTTGGCTGCTAAGCAGGACAGGCAGCTGCGGCAAAAACACCCGGCAGGCCAGATAAATGTCCTTGGCAGGCTGCATGTGGCCCACAGGCCTTAGTTTGAGGACCCCTGCTATAGTCACATGAAAGCAGCTCTTGGTCAAGGTTGCTGGCTGAGAATATTGAGAGGGAGTCCCACTCCTGCTGTGGCACCTCATAGGCTGGGGCAGCCACACAGAGACCACAAAATGCTTATCATCACTGCAGCCTGGTGGTCACGTGGCCTTCTCATTCAACCTCACTATCACCACTACTGTGAAGCTTTCTCTAGCGTGTGCTGGTAGATTCTGTGGCTGGCAGGGAAGAGGGCACCACAGAGGCAGGGCTGTTTCCTACAGAGCGGGCAGAGTGTTCCGGTGCTAACAGACGCATTCGAGGACAGTGGCAGGGGCTGGGCTGGAGCCTGACAGAACTGGCAGCAGGACTCTGCAGACACTTCCAGAAGGCTGGGAGGGGCCGGGCTTGATTTCAAAGTCCAGAAAGCAGCTTAAGAGCAAAGAGGAAACGCAAAAATGTTAGTCATGGGATCTCAAAAGCTTAGAATGCGTGCCCAGTGCGGGGGCAGTGGCCATATGGCTCTCAGTAGAGATGAGGGCACCTTAGGAGCAGCCCACATATGTCTGTCCTTGCTGCATGATGGTGTCTGAAAAGGCCTCTGGTGTGGACCACACCCTGGACGTCTGTCCTTCCATAGTGAGGGGCACGCTGTAGCTGTGGATCCCAGGACTCCTTCCAGAAGCATCTGCAGAGTCTTGGTACTACCAGACTATTTTGTCAGTATGAAGAGCAGGCATTTGGCACATGATGTGTCTTTCCTCAAAGGAACACATTCATCTGTGGGACTTTTGTGGAGCCACGAGCTCCAGTGTGGTGCTAGGCACACGATCCTCAGGAGCCCACCAGCTTACAGGGGTAATGAGTCCAGTGATGGTGGCTTCACATCCCAAGCAGCTCCTCTATACCAGCATCTACTGGCGTCTGCGCATAGAGGCCAAGGCAGAGCAGGTTTGGGCTTCCCTGAGGAGGGGTGCAGAGCCAGGAGAGCTCACATGCCTGTGAGTGGTGTCTCAGGAAAGGCGGACAGGCAGTGAGGAGAGCCTTGGAGGTGGGAGGTGGCTGAGTTTGCCTGCTGGGGACAAGCATGTGCTGGCTGACTGGAGACATGAGGGGATCAGCCATTGCTCTGAGCTATCTCTGCCCCTAGTTGGACACAATGGCTTTGGAACCAGAAGGTACCTGGTGACGGCACTCCCACATTCTTGGCCTGGCCCTTTTGGCCCAGACAGGATGACAAACTGCTGGGGCATGGCTGGGTTTGTCAGTCATAGGAATCAGCCCCAACAGTGTTTGCTGTCACAGTTGGTGGTAGAACAGTTCTGTCCAGAAACAGCCGTCCCACCACGAGACACTGAGCACTGAGTTTTGCCAGGGCTGTGTTAACACCAGCATAGCCGGGCCATCCTTGGGAGTGAAATCTGAAGAGACTCTGCATTAGGTCAGCATCTGAGTGCTTTGTTTGGTAATAATACTGCAGCCGTTTCTAGTCCCATCTTCTTTTTGAAACTTTAGGCCCTCCATTTATGGTCCTGAAGTAATTTCTCATCTTGTCTGGGTCCCCCTGCCTTCCCATTGGAAGGGAAAGGAAACTCTTTGTGGTGGTAAAATCTCTATTTCCTTTGAGGCTTATTGTGCCTTGAAAGTGGTTGAAGGACTCTTGGTAGATACTCAGCTGAGTCCTGAGTCCTCAAAAGCAAGAAGGCCCTGCCTGTCTGTCGAGTAGCCCTTCAGGGGCTACCCTGTTTGGCCACTTAGCAGTTCACTCCACCCACACTTGTTCCCAGGGCACTGCCTGCCACCCTGACTCAGGAGTCTAACACAGCCATAACCTCTGTGGGATGTGCCATTATGCCGAGTGGCAGCACCACGATGCCACTGCCAGCCTTAGTGGCACCTTCTTGTTTAGTTCTCATAAAGGGCCCCAGAAGAGGAGGGTCTTTTTCTCTTCAGTCCAGAGGTGGGGACCAGAAGTTGAGGAGGTGTGGTGTCCTTGGGGTCCCACAACCACTGTGTTCTGCTAGAGGCCCTGAAGGCTGGGGAGTGGTGTAGCACATTCTCGTGGTTTAGGAAAAGGTTGTAACTGCTCTTCAGAGTCAGGGGTCACCATTTTCATGGCAAAGGTATCCTTCACTCTATTAAAGGAACACATGGTGGCTCGGTGGCTAGGGTGCCAGTCACATGCACGGGGGCTGGCAGGTTCAAACCTGGCCTGGACCTACCAAACAATGACAACAACAACAAAAATAGCCCGGCATTTTGGGAGGCTGAGGCAAGAGGATAGTGTGAGGTTGCTGTGAGCTGTGATGCCACTCTACGAAGGATGACATCGATATAATGAGATTCTGTCTCAAAAAAAAAAAAAAGAAAAGAAAAGAACACATGGTGATGCAGAATTTCTTCAGAGTTAGAGTCTCAGTGTCTTCAATTTGGATGTAAATAATAAGCAACTCCTAACGCCCATTGTTGGAGGGGAGCTGTAAATGGCAGAGGGTGTGTTGATGGTGCTATCATCTTAACACTGTGCTCCAAGCTCACTTCGGGGCCCCACCTGCTATCCAGAGAGAGCAGGAGGAGGCCAGTTCAGGACGAGGCCTTCCCAGTCAAACTCGGGAGCAATGTGGCCTTAGTGCTGGGAGTGAGCAAGGTCCTGTGCCTGTGGTCACAGAGGCTGTGCTGGGAAGCCCCTGCCTAGTGGTGAGCACATCCAGCTTATTGTTTTGAGTGGAACTGGCAGACAGAGAAGGCTCTCTGGGGTCCTGGACCCTGCAGGTGGTTTCCAGAAGCAGGCCTGGCATGGACATTCATGAGCACAATACTCACTGGGCAGTGCTCTCACCTGGCGGGTGACTTGAGAAGGTGGGCTAGTCTCTGTAGTCCCTAAGGGGAGCTTGGCAACTGGGCTGGCTCTTCCATGAAGTTGTTGAGGGGCAAGGTTGCTCATAGCAACGCATGAGCTGGTGGTGAGGGCTGAGAGCCCAGGGTGGAGGGGGTGGCTCTGGCAGTCGGGCCTGGATGACCTCAGTCCCATAAGGATGCAGTCACAGGTCACCATATGTGTGTGACCATGGGGTGCATTTTAATTTTGCTTTCTTTCTAACTCAATTGACTTCATTTCCACCTTTGTCTGGAGCCTGGACCACCTGAAGGGTGCGGTCTTGTGGAGGGCACCCTCTCTGTGGGGCTGCTCTCCTGTGTGGAGGTGTCAGGCTGGCCTGTGTCTGAATGGCTGAGGCCAGACCTGGGTCCAGATCTTCCCTGCTAATAAGCAGCTGGCCACTCCAAGTCTCTTCTGCTCCAGCAGGGGTTATGTGCTCCATGTCCAGGCAGTGTGAGTTTATGTTAAATAATAAATTCATAAAGAAGGTGCCTGTCCTTGACCAGCTTTGATGAAGCACTGCTACTGTAGAGTGGGTGTCACGCCCCTCCAGCCAGGCCACGGCATCTGCCTCTCCTCCACTGGTGGCGGCAACTCTGGGCTTGATTCTCACAGGTTTATGAAAAGAATGTACTTTTTTAGGGCCACAGTGACTAATGGCACCTAGCTGGTGGCCACAGGGTTTGGGTCCTGGGACATTTGGGGACATCGTACTTGTCTCTTAAGTGTCAGTGCCAGTGTGCCACATCCAGAGTGGAGTCTTTTTTCTGTTCTGGGCATTATTGTGAAATGTCGCCCTGTGAACGTCCCTTAGATAATCCTAAGTATAATTCTGAGGCAGCTGAAGAAACTTCATGTGTGATTCCAAGTCAGCATAAACAGTCCTCAGAACAGCCACCTCACTGCCGCCGCCGCGTGAGGGAGGTCAGCAAAGGCAGGAAGGCCACCTCTCGGAGGGCCTCCTATTTACCATGTATCCCCAGTGCCTAGGGCAGGGGCACTCACCTGGGGAACCCATGACCACAAGAGGAAAGGGAGCCCCATTAGCCCTCTGCCCAATCCCCATACTGCGTGGGTCAGAATTCCTGGTCTGCCCTGAGTCTGGCCACCTTATTCCTCTCCCTGCAGGAGCATGTTTTGTATGCACAGAATTTTCTTTGCCAGCAGAGTCCAGTCTTGGAATCTTTGCCCCACTAGTTCCTCAATCTGAAGAAGCATCTGCAGAGCATTTCCAGGTCTGGCATCTGCCCTCAAGAAGCCCCTCATCATCCCTATGTTCTGTTCCAGCCTCTTCCAAATGCTCCCTTACAGGCCACAGCAGGTGCATGCACTCAAAGTTCAAAGTAAATGCCATAATAAACTTTGTCTCAAACATATAGACTTTTGTCAAGTGTAGCTTTCTGCCTCACTTAGCAGATTTACTATACTTTCTTCACTTGCAGAGTGAAGCAATGATATGTTCTTTCCCGGGTTAATTAGTTCCTTCTGTGGAATTTCATGGTGCTGCCCCTTGGTCCCAGTGAGAGGACTAGGGTGAAGAAAGAGTTGCTTAGAAGGGTCTATAGCACAGGGGCGTGCACCCTGTCCTGGTGGGACCTTGGGTCCACACCCCATCATTGCATTGGGCAGGTCTGCAGGCTTCAGAGCAGCCCCCTCACCTTTGGCTGGGGCTTCCAAGCCTGGGGGCCTTGCTATACCAGAAGCCTGTCTGCTGCAGGCCACCTCAGTATGCGGGGTGGTGGAGCAAGGCTGGTGTTCTGGATGGCCCTGCCTTGGCAATTCAACCAAGTGACTGAGCTGGATTTTAATACTCTGCCATCTTCTCTCTTAGTGTCCAAGATGTATGCAGTGTGATGCCAAATTTGACTTTATCACCAGAAAGGTGAGGTGAGGCCCATGAATGGGGGTAGGGGGAGGACTGACTGGTTGGGGCTGCAGTGGACCAGTTGGCCCCTTTCTGGGGAGAGCCCAGTTCCCCTGGGAGGGGTGGATATTTTAGGGCTTGCTATTTCAGGGGACTTAGAGAATCAGTGGAAAGGGAGCAGCTTTCGTGCTCAGGTGACTCTGTGAGGCGCTGTCTCCTGCCGGGTACTCCCCAGATAGATCTTGCCCTCAGAGTCTTGTCCTCAATGTGCTGTGCTCACAGCTGCACGGAGGCAGGGTGTCTGGTCAGCAGGTGTGGGTAGCTGAGGGATGAGAAGCAGCCACATGCAAGCACCCTCTCTGGGCCCACTCGGAGAAAGGTGGTGTCAGTGGACACGCACAGGGAGTGGCTCAGCATGTTGGCCTGGCACACAGGGGTCGTCTGGGGGGCACTTGTCCCCGGGCCCCTGCTCACTGCCTGTCCTCTGGCCATCTGCCCAGCACCACTGTCGCCGCTGCGGGAAGTGCTTCTGTGATAGGTGCTGCAGCCAGAAGGTGTCGCTGCGGCGCATGTGCTTCGTGGACCCTGTGCGGCAGTGTGCGGAGTGCGCCCTGGTGTCCCACAAGGAGGCTGAGTTCTACGACAAGCAGCTCAAAGTGCTCCTGGGTGGTAAGGCATCTTGGATGTCTCCCATGGTGACTCACAACCTCTGTGGCTGGCAGTGCCCAGGGCTGCAATCTTGTCCTCTATTCTCTTCTGGATTCATGCAGGGGCAGTTTTGTAGAACCTGCTCTTCAGAGGCGGAAATGCTCTCTGAAGTGCCGCTCCTGACTCTGCTGGGGGGTGTCCATCAGGCAGGAGGGAGCCCTGGTGGAGTGCTGCCCCAGCGGTCAAGTCTTTGCGACTGTGGCGCTGGAGAAGAGGTCCAGAGACCAGCAAGTAGCACGATACAGACTATGGTTCTGTGTCATCTCCAGGGGTTACAGTATGGGAGAAAGGGGCCCTCCCAGAGGTTCAGTGTTTGTTCCCCGAGCCTCCACCTGGGCAGGCTGCCCCCAGTTCCCAGCTTCCATTGTGGGGCCTTGGGCACCCTGGCCTTCCCACTCCATGGCTTCCTGTTGGGTGGCAGTTGGGTTCTACTGTTTGGGTCCTCCCCGGTCTGCTCCTAGAACGTGAGGGTGGTGGCTTATTGTTCTTTGATCTGGGCCTTGGGGATGCATCTACTGCTCACTTTCTTTGAAAGATGTAAGCATTTTAGGAGCTGTGCCAGTAAGCAGTGCTCTTTGTCTGCAGCCCTCCCCCCATTGCTGCCTTTTCTGCTCAGCTGAAGGGGACCTTAGAACAAAGCTGTTGTCTCTTGCTTGTTTTCATCTGGTCCTTTGTGTGCACATCTCTGTATGCTGAACTCAGCTAGTGAGGGAGACCTGGAAAAGCAGCAGGTCCTGGTCTCATGTTTGTCTCTGTATTCTAAGGAGCCACCTTCCTCGTAACTTTTGGGAACTTAGAGAAATCTGAAACTATGGTTTGTCGTCTTTCCAACAACCAGAGGTAAGAACTAGAATCCTACTTGGCATTAGACAACATTGTCACAGGCTGTGGACTTGTCACACTAAGCTTGAAGGTAACCCAACTTGGACATTTCTGTCTGACAGATACTTGTTTCTGGATGGTGACAGCCACCATGAGGTCGAGATTGCACACATCTCAGCTGTGCAGATCCTCACGGAGGGCCTCTCTCCTGCAGGTAAATGCTGGGTGTCTTTTCCCCGACAGGAGGGTTTGGTGCTATATGTGGGTGATGTGGAGCATGGCTCCAGGATGGCCTGCTTTTCCTCATATGCGGGGCTTGTGTTTAGTCTGGGGCTTTGGAGCCGGTGGGTGACGGGGCTCACACTGGGATGAGGAAGGCGGGCTTGCCTGAGTGTGTCGTGAGGCCTTCCCTTTGTCTAAGTGCTCTGAGGTATCATCTCATTTACGGCTGGATTCAAACCAAGGACAAAGCTCTACATGCTAGAACCTTGAGTCCTAGAAAGATCTGGAGTGGTGGCTATTCAGGAACCAGCACTTCAGCCCCACTGTCACTCTCTGTGCCTGCCAGGCACTTGTGCAGACTGAATTCTGTGTGCGCGCCCCTGAGAGCTTCTGGAGCACTGACTCCAAGCTGGAGCTCACCCACTAACCCTGCATGCCTCAGGAGCCACCTCTCCACCACAGAGTCTTGCTCCTCCTCTATAAACTGCAGTGTGCTGTGACCTGATGGTCTTACCTTCCGCTCTCTCACTGGCTCTTGACTGTCCTTTCTCTCTGCTGCCTGTCACCTTCTTGATGTAGAAAAAGACATTCACACTTACACCAGCCTCCGGGGGAGCCAGCCTGCCTTTGAAGGTCAGCCTCACCCTCTTCCCGGGCCTCCCCCACGTGGTGGGCTCTGCCCTTCCTCTTGCCACTTTACTTCTGCCCATGGGGTGTTGATGCCAAGATCCTTTGTGAAACTCATGTTCTGCTTTAGTTGATTTGAGATGTTGGGTCTACGATATGGGTCTGTCGAGCCCAAATGAAAATATCCTCACAAGAGAAAGGATATTTGCTCATTTCCTTTATAGGGTGTGGGGGCAGGGAGTGTGGCTCCCTAGTTGTCAGCCTCTTATCAGCACCTGCCACCCTGGAAAAACTCTCCCAGTGCTGCCCTGGGGCCTCTTGGACTCTCTCAGTGCTTCTGAAGGATAAGGCAGGAGGGCAACACCAGTGTCCCTGGAGCACAGGCATGTGTGTGGTGTGGGGCAGGTGTGGAGCCACCATGATAGCCTTTGGCAAGCTGCGAGGGGAAGAGGCCTCAGAGGAAGAGGACAGGGACTGGAGAAGCTGCTCAGCTGACCCCTTTGCCTGGTCCTCCCGGGGAGCCCAAGGCCTAAGGCTCAGGAACACAACTCACCACAGTATGCCCAAGGCCCATCATGCAGTGGTGGCCACTGGTGGAGCCTCGTGCACACACATGGCCTCCCCTTGGCTGGGCTCCCTGGCAGGCCCAAGATGGATACCATGTGCCCCCTGGTGTCAGTTTTGGGAGTGTACTGTGCCCCATCCTGCCCTGTGTTTTCTAGACTCGCTGGCACCCCACCCCTCTAGAGTAGTGCACACTTGTTCTTTGAGGGCCAGATAGTAAATCATTGTGGGTCACATACTGTCACAAAGCTCAGAGGCAGCCACAGACCACAGGGCAACAGATGGTCACAGCAATGATCCAGTAAAACCTGATTCACAAAGCAGGTGGTGGGCAAAGCCGAGGTCGGCCTGCTCCAGACACGGATGGGAGCTCCCAGAGACATCAGAATGACAGGCTGAGTTTCCAGGGGAGTCTGAGCTTTCAAAATAGAACCTGCTCATGAAGGCATGCCTGAGGTGGGCTCGCAGGGCACAGCACTTGATGGTAATGGTAGTGAGAGTGAGTGATGTGCCTGCTGCGGGCTTGGTGCCCACTCCACCAAGTGGGAGGGTTGGCCCTCGGTTTTGATCCAGAGATCTGTCTGACTAAAGAAATCTCTGAGGGGTATATGATTTCTCAAAAGGGATTTTTCCTCCCAAAGCCACAAAGTAGAAAAGCTGTAGCCAGGGCAGGTTCCTGCAGTCCCAGCTACTCGGGAGGCCAAGACAGTAGGATAGCTTAAGCCCAGGAGTATGAAGCTGCAGTGAGCTATGATGATGCCACTGTACTCCAGCCTGGGTGACACAGCAAGACCCCTTTTTCTCTAAAAAAGGAACTTTACAAAGCTGTAGGTCAAGTTCACCACAGTGCTTGACCCCATAGGTCTTTCCCTATAGCCTTAACTCTGAAGAGCTATTCTGTTCCTAGAGTGTTTCTTCTTGGAGCAGGTGCCGAAATTTAGTTGTCACCAGAGGAGCTGGTCATGGCCCAAACACAGGGTGTCTGTGGGCTACCATGTCAGGTCTGGGAGAACAGCATTTTCCTGGTGTGAGGCCCTTGTCTGTACTGACAATCTCCATGTTGGCCCAGGTGCTCAGTAGTGGGACAAGTGAGGCCTCTGACCTCTAGGTGAGAGGCCAACAGTGACTCGAGCAATGGTCAGGGTACTTTTGAAGTGGCCTGTGTACTCCTGCCAGCCCTGGATGCAGATGAGTGTGACCAACGCTTAGGAGTCAGCCTTGTTTGGGGGGTTTCTCTGAAGACAGGAAGCCCCACGTGGCCAGGGGAGCTCAGTCATTTCTGGATTAACTGAGAACAAGGTCTCTCACACACCTCTCAGTGATGTGGTTCAACTTGTTTGTCCCAGGCTTCAGAGGCCCCCAGGCCAGGTGTTTGGTTCCATTGTGAACCTGGGGTCCCCTATCAGAGAGGCATGAGGAAACTGAGTTCATCAGGTGCTCCTTAGCATGGCCCCACAGTTCAGGCAGGTGCTCCATAGCCAGGCTGCTCCCTAGAGCAGCACACAGCTAGGGAGGCGTCCTGGCCCCCATGTATCTTGGGAACTTGGGGTCCCCTTTGGGCCTTCTTACTTTGTCTCTTTCCTCTAGGAGGCAACGCACGGGCCACAGGCATGCTGCTGCAGTACGTGGTGCCAGGGACAGAGGGTGTGACCCACCTGAAGCTGACAGCTGGGGAGGATGCAAGTGCCAGCAGGAGACAGGCAGCTGCGTGGCTGGTGGCCATGCACAAGGTACAATGGGTGGGGCACTTCGGCTTCCAGCAAAGCCCACATTTCCCAGAGGAAGATCTACCTCCTGCTGCACCCTCCCCACCCCGCCCAGCCACGCTGCCAACGCCAGCTCCCCTGAAGTGTATTCAGGGTCAGCTCTGACCAGGCATAGGACTAGTCACATTTTGCTATGTTTATTTTTGGTCACCCTGCAGGCTGCCAAGCTCCTCTACGAATCTCGGGACCAGTGATTCCACATGTGAGCTGAGCCTGGGCACATCTGGGCACCAGGACCGACTGGAACAGCAGAGCCTGCTCCCTGCCCACCGTAGGGATTAACCTTGCTCGTACTAGGAAATGCAGTTTACGTCGTATCTGGAGAAACAGAAGTATTCACTTACCTAGTGCAATATGTACACAGTTTATTAACGCTTTAAACACTTTCACTACTGGGACCGTCAGTTCATGGCTTCTTGCGCATGGGCTGTGCGTCCAGTGGCCTATGTTCAGGCCCCAGGTGAGATCCTACTTTCATCTCCATAGCCACGAATGCCTCTGCATTGGTCCACTCAGACTCTGCCTCTGGCTGGGCAGATGCTGCCATGAAAGATCATTTTCAACTACTGCTTGATGGTTCTTAAAGTCTCAGTATCAGTAAACTGAGCAGATTGTCCACCACCCCTTGTTTTATAAACATCACCAGACACTCGTGATGAAGAAACAGATTTTTGAGTAACTTTTTCCTCATCCTACTCCCACGAGGGTCTCTGGCTTTTCAGCTTCTGGGATCAGTAGCAATAGCCTTCAGCTGTTCATTCTGTGGCTCCAGTTGTTTGGTTACCACCCTCTGCTCACCTTCTTTCTCCCACTTCATCGTTGTAGCTGTTGTCACACCTTACAATCTGGCGTCTAATCTGCACTTGTCAGAAAATTGTCACTGAAGTTTCTGATGCTGGGTTTCAAGTTCCTGTTGCAGATTGCATTTTTCTTCATAGATAGTGGTGTTTTTCTCTAAAATCTTGACCTTATAGTCTAAAGGCTTTTCTTTTCCAGTTCCTCTATTTCCAATTTCTGTTCTTTTTCATTTAGTTTTTCTTGAATAGTTTTCTTTTCTTTTTTTTTAGGTTTTTTGCCGGGGGTCGGTTTGAACCGGCCACCTCCGGCATATGGGGCCAGTGCCCTACTCCTTTGAGCCACAGGTGCCACCCGAATAGTTTTCTTAAAACAGCACTGTCAAATCCTTATAATAAAGGCTAAAGAAAGTATTAGCTAAATTCATTAGTCATTTGTTGGAGATGAAGACGTTTTTCTAAGGCTTCGGTTGGCTTTGTGTCTGCTCATCAATGACATCCAAAATTTCACATGATGGCAAAAGTGGAAAACTGTAAAACCATCTCGGTAACCAGTGGTTCATTTCCAACTGGATCTCGAGCCTGGGTTCTACATCCCCTTCCAGTGTTAAACCTCGAATTGCCTTGTCCACTGCTCTTGCTGCTTCAGCTTCTTGGGGGCACTTCTTAAATGCCATGACTTGCAAGCTTTCTTCATCATCTTTAGCCTTTGGATTTATACAGAGGGGTTAGCTTGGAATCTCAGTGGGGAACCATCTTGTTACTCTTTGTTTTCTCTCAGGACATGCAGACATACATGTTCTTAGTGTTATTAGTGACTGACTGTCACCAGCTTCACAAAATCCGTTCCCTTCTGCTCTGGTCGTGTTAGTTCTTTACTTCCAGCAATATCTACCAAGGACAATTGGCTTATAGTGTTTAGTTCTTTTTCCTGTAAGACATTTTCTCCATCTGTGTCTAGGGAACCTGAACTAATTCACAGTTGAACATGCTCTGGGAATGGCTGGACTTATAATTCAAACAGGTGTTAGCAATACATCTCTTTATCTGGCCTTTCTGGAAAACTTCAACAGTCTCCTCAGTAGACTTCAGTTCTACTTCTGTATATCCTGCAACATATGTTACGGTTCTGTTTTTCATATAGCACTGTAGACTGGAGGTTGGGGTTTTATGGGGATCAAAAGGCACTTCTTCCAGTGGATCATACATGTAATTTACACATTTGGAAGTGTCTACTTTCTCTTAATTTCACTATACGAGACAAATACACCATAGACACTATCTTCATTAACCTCTTCTGCTATGTAGAATTCTTGTGCTGTTGTCATACCTGCAAACTCTGGATCTACTTGTTTGCTAGAGGAGTCTTTGGAATGGACAGAGCTTCCCTTTCCTGACGTTCTAGTGAGGCACCAGCTTTGTGCTGGACAACCAGTGTTCCTACCATTAGATTTAAAATAATATCGCTTAGCTTGAAATGACTCTGTACTGTTAAAGATCATGTCCAAGCAGCCTTCTTTCCCCTGGAGAACCGATCATTGTGTTTTTCCCTTCCCGTTGCACGATATATAAAAAGAAACCATTTTGGGGGTGGTGCCTGTGGCTCAGTGAGTAGGTCGCCAGCCCCATATACCCAGGGTGGCAGGTTCGAACCTGGCCACAGCCAGCTAAAATAGAAGTTAACAACTGCAACCAAAAAATAGCCGGGCATTGTTGTAGATGTCTGTAGTCCCAGCTAATTGGGAGGCTGAGGCAAGAGAATCGCTTAAGCCCAAGAGTTGGAGGTTGGTCTGTCTGGGGGTGGGGGGGACAAAACTATTTTTGTCACCTATGAGGTCACCTACCAAGGATTAGACACAACATCAGAGAGCTCCTTCTGGGCAGTGTGAGTGCCGAATACTTGCTTAAAAGAACAGTCTCATTATCTCCATTGGGGTTGAGTCTGCACTCAGGAGCATGAAGCTAGGCCCTTCTGTGAAAGCATGCCGTACAGTACACCCCAACTGGGTCTTTAAAGTTCATTTGGGATCCCTTTTTTCATTGGAGGTTTCCCCAGTGGTTTAGTCCTCACTGGCTTCATGGTAGCAGGCTCTGCACTGCCCAAATGTGCACACAGGACGCTGAGCTCGATCTTGCGGGCTAGCACAGCCAGCCAGCCACAGCAACTGGCTGCGGGAAACAGCTGTGGGAAACCAGGCTGTGCTCCTAGGAGCCAGCTTTACATTTTAGAATTTGTATATTATCTTGCTGATACTTAATCAGGGGTGGGAGAGACTGCACTACTACTAAACTATTTTTAGCATAGTCTATGTTTTTGAGTTCCTAGGCTTTCCATAAGGTTCTGGCGCATCAACGTTCATTTCATTGATTCTTCCACAAAGACAATATGGGTAGCGGTAACTCAGGCCCTGGCGGGAGTGGAGCCTGCTGTCTACAGCAGCCGGTTCACAGCACTTGCCTTAGCTTGTTTCACAGACTGTTCACCTTGTCACTAATTTTGGGCTAGGAGCAATCCTTTGCTATTTCACTATGGGGAAGGCACTGGCTTTGTGTTTTGTACTTTTCACTCTTTCACTTTATTAAATGATTGTATAGCAGTTTGTACATAAAGCTTATGATTAAAACCTATTTTGAACATACAGATGTGGCCCTGCCCTGCTGTGTCCAGCCTGCCTGTGCTCTTGTACAGGGCTCAGTCGGGCTCTAGAACACAAGACTCGGAGCCTCTGGGTGAGACAGCAGTTTATTGTGCACATATACACGACATCAGCAGTATTGGGGATGGCAGTGGCCATGTTCCTGTACCAAGGTTGCTCCACAATGGTGTCACTTCTCACCACACTATGCACAATGTCAGGTGACTGACTACAGCATTGTAACACTGTTATCAATGAGTCTATACATACATTTGTACATAAATTATACACGAGACTCATACGTGAAAAATAAAGTCTAAGGGCCTATATTTTAATGATGAGAAAGACGTTTCCAACGTAGTTCTGGTAGTTTTGAATGGTCTAGTCAAAAAATACTTTGGGTATATAAAAAGGCTGGATGTATAATTCATACTTCAGGGATGTGCCTGCCTCGCCCTGAGGCTGGAATGAGGGCATAGATGATTGTGCACAGCTGGGGGGCCCCTGCCTCCAGCTCTCCTGTCCTTGCTGTTGTCTCTAGTGGGCCCTCCTGACACTATGAGTCCTTTAGGCACCCACCAGCCTTGTCCAACTGGACCCCGCTCTGTGGCTCACACGGGCCCACACCTCCCACCACTCTTAGCCCCTTGGTGCCTGGACTCCAGCATGTGGCTGTACTCAGAGGTGAACTCCAGCAGTAGTGAGGGGAGTAGACCCACACCCTGCAGGGGAGTAGCAGTGAGCTTAGAGAAGGAAGGAGTGAGTGCTGAGGTGCTCTGGACTGGGTCATTTGGTCTTTAGGGTCCAGGGGCCCCTGGCATAGAAGCCCAGCTGCAGCACCAAGCGGGCAACATTTGCCTTTGGGTGAGCTAGACCAATACCAGAACAGGAAGCAGAACACCCAAAGTGGCCTTGGAGGGTGGTCAGTCACTAAGAAACACAGACATTGGGCAGTACTGGACAGAAGTTTCCATATAGGGCCTCCTTTGGTGATGAAAGGAAGAGACTCATGTTGGAGGATGGGGCATGAAGAGGGAGGGTGGCAGGCAGCCTAGGAATGGGGCAAGGCTACAGCTGGGGGCAGGCCCAACATCTGTAGGTATTCACTGCTGGGGTGACAGCCTTGGGGCCAAGTCAGTAAGAGCTTTTGTTTTCACTGGCAACCAACAAGGGGGTAATTATAGGGTTTCTTATTGGCAACAGGGGTGGGTGTTTTGAAAGCTGGGTATTTATTTGGGTTTCCAGTAATTGGCAAAATTCAGTCCTCTTGGAGGTAACCTCTCCCAGTTATAGGCAAACTGGAATTAGGGCCTCACCTAGAACTGCAGGGATTCACATTGTGGACACCATCTGCTAAAGTGAGCACCATTAAAACCATTTCTAGCTTCGGCTTTCCTGGGGACCCGGAATAATCTCTTCAGTGGCTCCTAGTGGCTGGCAACACATTGCAGTGCTCAAAGGGAAGCTCAGGCGAGTGTTCGCTGTCGGGGTTTGATCCGTGGATACAACTAGGAAGCAACAAGACAGGCAAGATGAAGAGATGGCACTGAGCCAGAGTTGGCTCCCAGGTGCCAGTCAGCCTGGGCTTCTTGCCTCCTCAGCTCAGCACTGCCCCTCCCCCGGCTGTGAGGCTCATGCTTCCTTCAGGCCTAAACTCAGCTGTGACCGCTTCACTTGGGACTTCCCCAATTCCCCCTTTAAAGGGTGCCCTCACCCCAGAATCTGACAGCACTTCTACCACCTAAAAACTTAGCTCTGTCTGTAGGCCCCTAAGGACATAAGGTCCTCGCTAGCAGATGTCTCTGTAGGGCTCACTGCTGTGTATACCTCACACCTGGCAGATGCAAGCGGTCGAGGGAAAAGGCTGAATGACTAAGGAGTGTCATCTGCCAGCCCTACTGAGGCATGTAGGAGAAGCAAGCACACATGGCTCCTCTACCAAGGGCTGATGTGATTATAGACAAAATACAGCTAGCAACCCGCAAGCTCCTGCCTCCCCACCTACTGAATAAATGTCTAGGCTATATTGAGGATATTCTAAGGGTTAAGACTAGCTACTAGCTGAAGTTTACCAAGAACAGAGCACACCAAGCAGCCCCTTTGTAAGAGCCAGTGCCCCAACAGCTAGCCCCCCAGTGGGCCTGGTCCTGGACACCTCCAGAGGTTCTCATGAGCCTCCTGCCAACTCTGCAAAGCAAGTACTTGCCTGTGTTGAGAGGGGGCCATTGAGGCTTGGAGAAAGGCAGGCTCCTGCCCTGGTCCCCCAGAAGGTTAGGACCCTGTGCTGTATATGAGGACAGCTCAGTGGGCTTACCCCCAGCAGGTTTTTGGGCACGTAGCCCTCCCGGTCACCGAGGCGAGCCCACCACCAGTCGGTCTCACTTTCATCCTTGCGCCTCAGGATGGTGAGGGCATCCCCTTCATGGAAGGACAGCTCGTCACTATTCTGGGGCTCATAGTCCCACAGAGCATACACCATGCCTTTATTCATCACACCCAGCTTCTCTTGCACTCCTGGGACCAGAAAACAAAAGTCAGGCTTCAGTGGAGAATGTCTGCAGAGAAGAGCAGCTCAAGGAGCAGGATGGATGTGCTGTTCTCAGTAGGCCTGGTGGGGGTCAGCAGCTGAGGTGACTGAGGCCACAGACCATTAGAGACCAGGCCTCACCTCCTGATACCTCCCCAAACCCACAAGGTCCTTGTCTTAATGTGCTCACTCCTTCTATCCCACAAGACAGCACTACTGAGCTCCTGAGCCCAGAGGCAAAGTGGATTGCTCTTTTTTTTTTTTTGGAGACAGAGTCTTACTCTGTCAGCCAGGGTAGAGTGCTACGGCAACCTCAACTCCTGGGGGTCAAGTGATCCTCTTGCCCCAGCCTACCTAATACCTAATAGCTGGGACTATAAGTGCTTGCCACAATGCTTGCCTAGTTTTTTATTTATTTATTTATTTAAGAGATGGGGTCTTGCTCTTGCTCAGGCTGGTCTCAAACTCCTGAGCTCAAGGAATCCACCAACCTCAGCTTTCCAGAATGCTAGGATTATAGGAGTGAGCACCATGCTCAGCCAGGTGTGTTGTTCTAAAAGTCATTGCTTACTGTGAATCCTATAACTTACACCAGGAACAAACTTGCAACAATCAGTAACTGAAGGAGCTCCATCTGTTTCTGGAAGGCAGGGAGCCAACCACAGAGCTGAGCTGTGACTGCTGAGCCCACAGCTACTCAGAGAGTCCTAGAGGCCCTTCTACAGGACATGCTGCCTCTGGAGGCCACTGTGCTGAGTGTGGGGAGTATCCCTTCTTTGCAAGTGTCAAGGTGACTTCAGTCTGCTCCCTCCAGTGGCTGTACACCATGGGGCTTGTGTGCCTCCTCACCCATCCCCACCCTGCTCCACAGGCCCTAGAGCTCTGTCATGGGAAGTTGGGTGAAGAGGGCAGCAGCTGGCTGTTTTCTCACTTTATCCCCAGGATCTAATATAAGGCGGGGAACATAGCAGGTCCTCATATTACCTGCGGGATGAAATGCCTTGTGACTGTTTAACCCTCAGAACAGAGATGTTTCAGCTCTGGAAAGACCTGACCCTGGACAAGCAGCTTAGTTAGGATACAAGCTTCACTCATCAGATGGTTATGAGGACCAGTGGCCAAGCCTCCAGGCTACCACGGGGGTGAAGCTGGCCCTGCTTCCCAGCATCAAGTGCACAGGCAGAATGCTGCCTGGCCACCACACTCCCCAGCTTCTCTGTCGCAAGGGGCAGTATCTATCTTTGTTTCCTTAGCACAGAATCATAATAATACGGGTTTTCAAACATGTTTTCAGGAATGAGAAAACAGGTTTCATGGCAGTGCAACCTCCATTCAAATGAGACTTTTGGGCCATCCCTTAAAAAGGCAGGAGTTGCTTAAGAATGTTCTGCTGAAGTCAAACTCGAGGACTCCCCTGGCCTCATGCGGCCACTGCTGTGGCTGCACTGTGGTGCCTAGCAACACTGCAGCCCTGAGGAAAGAACCACTGGCATGCTGCAGGCCTCCCCTACATACCATACAGAAACTGTGAGCACTGAATATAGCCTTCCTCCATCTCTTCACACTTGTCTGCAGCAGTTTCAATGTCACTGATGGTTGAGGCAAATATGGCAGCACCACTCTCCACCAGCTGTTTGCAGAGGTGAACACTGTTACAGGAAGCAGCACAATGCAGTGGTGTCCTGGAATCAGAATGGGTGTGATGGTGTAGGTCTGGCACTGTCCCAAGGCTGCCTGGTTCCTGTGTGAAGCAACCCTCTAAAGAATTTTCACAGAAGTTGCTATGCTTTTGTGTCAAGCAAGCTTCTGTGGGTTTTTTTGGGGGGGGGGGCAGAGGATACCAGTTTTGCTCTGTCTGCTAGTCTGGAGTGCAGTGGTGTCACCATAGCTCACTGCCACTTCAAACTCCTAAGCCCAAATGATCCCCTCCTTCAGCTGCCCCAGCAGCTGGAACTACAGGTACCTGCCACCATGCCTGGCTAATTTTTTTAGTTTTAATAGAGATGTGTCTCACTCTTGCTCAGGCAGATCTCGAATTCCTAAGCTCAAGTAATCCTTCCGCCTCAGCCTCCCAAACTGCTGGGATTACAGGCATAAAGCCACTGTGCCTGGCTATTTCTGTGTTGTTTTTTTTTTTTTGAGACAGAGTTTCACTTTGTTGCCCTCAGTAAAGTGGTGTGGCAGTCACAGCTCATAGCCACCTTCAGCAATTCTCTTGCCTCAGCCTCCCAAGTAGCTGTGTCTGCAGGCACCTGCCATGCCCGGCTATTTTTTAGAGACAGGGTCTCACTCTTGCTTAGGCTGGTCTCGAACCTGTGAGCTCAGGCAATACACCCGCCTCAGCCTTCCAAGTGTTGGGATTACAGACGTGAGCCACTGCGCCCAGTCTTCTGTGTTGTTTTAACAGCATAATTTCTACTAACAAATTGTTTTGGACCACATAAAAGTTTTGGAAAAAGGGGGGATGGGAAGAGGTTAAGAAATGGCACATAAGTAGATTTCATCATATAGCAATGTGCACATACATGATATGCTGAATCATGTATTTAATCGTGACTAAGAGAGTAAATTTTATGTGATGTGCATTTTACCACAACTCAGATACAGCAGAATGACAGCTGTCTGGAAGTTCAGAATAACCCCTACAGAGGACAAGTGAGTCCTATTTCTAAAGGCAAGTGGAAAAGAAAAAACACAACCTCAGTGTCTGACAAAAGGGGAATTGCTGAGGTTACTTTCACTTGGAACACAGAATTCATACATTCACATGGAATGTGTGAAAAGAGAAAAACCAACAACTAGCAGAATGCTCAGGCTACCATGTTAATGGCCAGGCACAGAAAGAGCAGAGTCTGGAAAGACATGCCAGGAAGCTGACAGCATCTGTGTGTCAGGGACAAAATGGTGGTGTTCTTGCTCTCTCTCCCAGGCTTCTCAGCCACATAGGACCTGCATGTCTTCCATCTGGAAAGTAGAGAAAAGAGACCTCTCGACCCACACCTGCATGGGGGCCTCACCATCCATCACTGTCAGCAGCATTCACATTGACCCCGAAGTCTAGCAGAAACTTCACGATGTGATGGTGACCAGCACAGACGGCATTGTGCAAGGGGGTGATCCCTTCATCGTTGGGCTTGCTAGGATCCTCCACCTAGGACACATGGTACATGAGAGCCCACCCCAGCCCCCTTGCAGCACACACAGTGGGCAATGGCTCCAGCTCACCTCATAGATGACCCTTTGCACCAGGTCAAACTCTCCCTCCAGAGAAGCATCTAGGAGCAGCGCCAGGGGGTTAAACCGGACCCTCAGGCCATGCCCTGTTCGCTCAGAGTTGGGCTTCTTCAGGTTGGTCCGTTTGCTCTATTAGGAATGAAGATGAAGCAAGTTTTCAATTGAAAGGTGATCTCCCAAAATGAGGTGAGCCCAAGAAGCAAAACCTGGGTAGGCAGAAGTAGCAGGAGCAAAAACCTAAGGTGGTCCAACAACAGCAGACTCTGGAGCAAGAGCAGCACCCAGGCAGCCACCCTAAACGAGGGCCTGGCCACTGTGCTGCTCTGGCTCATACAGAAGGGCAAGGCTGTGTTTGGGATGCCAGCCACTCTTGTAAGAAGGAGTGTGGTATGCCAAGCAGCTGAACATGACACCAGCCCCAGGAGACAGCCACTCCTTCCCACCAACATTCAGTAAGGCTCTTCCTGCCAAGGCACCAGATGCCAGCAGGGAAGACCCCATTGAAGACTTGCACTCTGCTCCATCAACACTAATCTCCCACCAGGGGCCTCGTTTAGATGGCTCTTCCTTCCTGTCTATCTCCCCTTCCTTAGGAAAGCCCCCTGACTAGTTGCCTGGGAAAGGCTGCTTTGTGCTGCAGCTATCTGTGTGATCCCCTGACTGTCCTCCCCACTAGGCCCAACTCAGGATGGCAGGGACCTTCTGGCTCCTACTGCTTCCTGCACAGCCCAACTCAAGGGAAGTGCCCCAAAAGTCCTGGCTACATGAATGACTAGGAAGGCCTGGCTTTGGCCTAGCAAGGATACTCACCGTGGAGGCTGCAGGAGGGTGTACAACAAGGGGAAGAGATGGTGGAGGAACTTGCTCTTCCCCTGGCGATGGTGCCTCAGCCACAGGACTTGGGACCTGTTCTGTGGAAGGGACTGTGGCCACGTTGTTGTTATTGTCCTCTGCAGGCTCAGCAGTTTGGTGAGTGGTTTGGGGACAGATGAGCTCCTCTGGCTCAGGGGAAGGTAACTCATTGTCATTGGCATCTGATGAAGGGGCAGGCTCATCAGAGAGTGGGGCAGTGGGCTGTGGAGGGGTGGGCTCTTCCAGGTTTCCATTAGCATTGGTATTTCCATTGTCCACATCAGCCAAGGTGCCTATGAAGTCCTGTGAGGGGCTGGGCTGGTAGAAAGGGGTGCCCTCCATGCCACCAGCCAGGGTATTGAAGCGCTGGTACAGCAGCTTCTGGATGTTTGGCCCGCCGGGACCCTCGGGCTCTGTGATGGAGCTGCGCTTCTTCAGGGGCCGGGGTGCATTGGCCAGCTTCCTGCGGAGGGCCTCCAGGTCAGCGTCGCTCTGGTAGCGCAGTGGAGAATGCACGATGGGCGTGAGCTTGGTGGGGCTGAGCGGCCGTGGCAGGCTCTCCACAGTGCTGCCATCTGTAGGTGGGGCATGGCCATCCTGCTCTGCCTCTTTGTCGGCAGATTCTAAAGCTGGCTGAGGCTGCGACGTGCTTGTGGACAGGGACCCATGAAGAAACGGTAATGGCGATGGAGATGTTGAACCCGATGGTAAAACGGGTTTACCATATACTGGAGGAGACACAAAAGACAGGAGCAATTTCCACAGTGCTGCTGGGGTCTAGTCACTAGGCAGAGATGAGCCCCCAGAGACATGCAAACCTGCAGCTGTGGTTAAACTCAAGTTCTAACTCCTAAGGAGACCTTCTGTTCCAAGAACTTCCACTAACTTCTTGTGAAAGTGCAATGTCTCTCTAACGTATTTGTTTTTATAACTGAGTTTTCAGAATTGGGGAGTTTCCAAACCACTAAACCCTTGGACTAACTCAAAAATGTACTTCTTCTGAGCAGGAAGGCTTTACCTGGGGGGTCAAGAGTTCTTATCAACCTGCCCACAGGTTAACACTGTATCACCACTGGGGAGGTTCCTGGGCAAGGGAAACCGGGCACACCCATCCCTGAACTGTGAATCTGGAAGCTGCAATCAATGCCCCAGTCTCAGAAGACCCACAGGATTCTTCTGTGAGGGTCAGAAACACCACCAAACTCTGTGGAATGTGTGGACTAAGCCACATCCTTTCATCTGCCTCTCTAGAACACTAAAACCAAGGCTTTCTCTGGTTGAAATCTGGGAGGAGGCTCCTAAGCAGTAGTCAAGGTCACCCCTACTCACTGGACAATGCCTCACAAAAGTTACCATGAAGCAAGAGGAAAAAGAGGAAGTTCCTGAAGTGTTGCCCTACCCAGAGTTGGATTTCCCAAGTAGTGTGGGGAGGAGGATGCTAGGAGAGGAAGCTTGAGAGCTGTGAGCCATCTGCAAAGCCACTTACTTAACCACATATCCTCCTCCTATTCCCATCTCTCACCAACACCCAAGGCTGTACTTTAATGTAAGAATTAAGTTTAATCTTGAATATCATGCAACCCAAATGTAAGGATATGGTTTGGTAATTTCTTCATTAAAAGTATAATTTCCTAGCACCAAGAGAAGGCATATATACGCACCATACCTGCTTTAACTGACTTATTCAAGGTGCTATGCACTGGTGGCTGGTAATTCTTAGGTGGTGTGGCCTGTTGAAGGTACATGGAGTATATGGAGCTTGAATTTACTGTCTGAGGGCCTTTCCTGGGAGACTGTGGCCTTGACCCTTTATCAGCCAGAAAAGGCCTAATGGCCACTGTCAGTGGGAGTTCAGGTTTGCTGTCCCCAGCTGGAAATGCAGGTGGCCCCACTGGCGGGTATGTGGGACTTGGCGGCACAGAAATCCTCTGCTGAATCTGTTGTGAGGAGCCTGGCTGGGGGGCGCTGGCTGCTGGGGGCAGTGGAGTGGGCTTCTGGCGACTTGGCAGGCCTGCACCAGGTCTGGGCAAGCTTCCTTCTTTCTTCCGCTCTAGAGAACTTGTGGACCCTGGACCCAGAGGCGTAGGACTTGGATATGTCCCATAGCTTGGGGGCAGCTGCTTGCCCCCACCAGGGATGGGAGGTGGCACTTTACCAATCTCAATGCCCTAAATTTAGGTGTTAAGAAGAAAAACAAAGTTACTCTTTAAAAAGGTAAGCAAATTTCCACCCACAGTCCCAAGAGGTAGGATTTGTATTCCCTCAAATCAGTTTGTGACCAGGACGCAAACTGTTGGGCCCCTCACTTGTCTGCAAAAGTGATGCCCAAGTTCTGACCAGAAGGCCCCTGTACTCCTGTGCACTGCTCAGGCTCTGAAGTCCAGCAACCTGTTCAAGATTTTGGGTGTGATTTGGACACTAATAGAATCAATTTGCTTAGGACAGCACATACCCCTTATTTAAGATGAAGGCAGAAGAGTGATGTTGTTAAGTGTTTGTGTTTAGTGATGAAGACAAATGGCCTACCGGCTTCTCTGTGGCTCCTAATGCTGAGAAGGGCAAAGGCTGGCTTGAGATGGTCCCTTGCCTGAGAGCTCCCTCCACACTTGGGTCCTTCCAGTCTGCACTGGCCAACTGTGTTGGTTTCACTGAAGAGCTAGAATTCTGTTTTAATGTTGGCCAGTTTCCATCGTTAGCTTGAAGGGAAAAAAGAATTTGAGTAGAATTTTTCTTAAAATAGTTAAACCAACCTTGGACTAACACCTTGCCAGAAACAAAAATAGCACTAGATTCCCATGCTGATGGAGCTCCATCAACCACCCATGTGCTGAGCTGTGCATTCCCTCTGACACCCATAGACCTGTGCACGAGACCAAAGGATGGTGCCCAAATTGCTTCCAAGTGCTACCCACAGATTCAAGGACCAAACAAAGGCTGAGATAGTATAGACCAGGGCCATACCTCATTTGAATATAGGTCAGATCCATTGCAATAATCCCACTGATGAAGCATTGCACTTTTTAAGCACTATTGACAAATTACGTACAATAAGCAAAAGAATCACCTCACCTTTTAACTTCATAATAGGTTTGACCTATACTATTTTCATTGTTAAAAGTTCTACATTAATCTGTTGGATTCCTCTAAAATAATTTATGATCACAGGAGGCGAGTGCACGTTCCCACTGATTAGGGGCAGGAGGAGCAGGAGGAGACTACCACTCTGTCACAGTGATTAGGAAGCTAGTCATAACCCAAAGTTTTCAGGAAAGCCACTGAAATAACATGTCCTTTACAGAGAACTTTCCAAACTGAAAAAGGGTGCAGAGGCATTTGCTGGTAATACGAGGTCCCTCGCAGTGACCTGAGTCTGCCCGTGACTTGGGCTCCTGTTTTTCCTCTTTAACAGGCATAGATGCTGAGCTGATTGAAGGGTCAGCATCTGTGCCTGTGCAGTACTCCCAGTCCCATCAGCAATAGGGGACAAACACACAGGGGACTGTCTGGGGCCTTCCTACAAAAATAGCATATCCCCTTCCTTTGTCCTGTTTGCCAGCACAGGCAGGAAGAGATAAGCAGCAGCAGAAAGGCTGGGTGCAGTGGCTCACATCTGTAATCCTAGCACTCTGGGAGGCTAAGGCAGGTGGGTAGCTTGAGCTCACGAGTTCAAGACCAGCCTGAGCAAAAGAGGATGGCTTGAGCCTGAATTGGAAGTTGCTGTGAGCTATGATACCACACAGCACTCTACCCAGGGCCACAGCTTGAGACTCTGAATCAAAAACAAAAACAAAAACAAAAAAACAGGAGAGAAATCACTGATCCTCACAACAATACTTAAGCCCAAACCTTTGGCCCATAGAACACAAAGAATAAGCCTCTCTGCTATGCTCTGAGTAGGCCTCGTAAGGCAGCGAGACTGGGACGTCGACAGCAGTCCACGTGGCCTACCCCTAAGCCAAATGCCTGATGTGGCAGCACACCAGTTGCACTCACTGCTATGCTAAGTGACTACCCTCCCAAATGTCAATCCAGGGTCCCATGACAGTTCTAGCCAAGTCACATGGGCCCTGGTGAGGCATTCCAAGGCTCTAGCACAAACTATAACCTTATTTCCTGTAGTCGGTCAGCACTTCCAGGCCAGGAGTGCATGTACTCTCATCTTTTCTCAGTTCCATGCTGGATGGGGAGGACATACAGGCCAGAAACCCACAGGTCCACCAATGGTGCACTGAGAGGAAAATTCAGGGCCAATGGGGGAAGCAGGGCCGATTGGAGGCCCAAAAGGGAGGGTAGGGCCAGCAACAAGGTAGCTGCACTTCTGTGCCCTCTCATAGGGTCACAGGGAATGTGGCTGTCCAGCTGCTTCTGAAATCCCCTAGCAATGGAACAAGGCAAGCAGTGAAGAAAGGTCTCTTATTTTTTTTACAAAGGAACAATTACTTTCAAGTATAATGACAAAAGTAAAACCCTCGTAAAACCCTCATAAAATCAGCTTAATATTCAAAATGCAAACAAAACAAAACAGAAAAACCCCAAAACAAAACTCTTGCTGTGCCAGCATCTGTCCTTTGGAGTGAAATGCTCTCTGAGAATGATCAGTGTGTGGCCCTGCTCCAACTTCATAGCTACTTAAGAAAGAGACAAGTGATGTCTGTGTGGCACCTTTTTCAAGGCTAGATGTAACAAGCAGACCATTTTCAGTTTGGAAAAAACAAATGATTGTTTTGATTGATTGATTTTATACATATCAAACCATCCCACCAAGACTGACAGCCAACATACGGTTTACACATGGGCTTGCAGAATGCTGTGAGGAGCTGTAGTCAGGCCCAATGTCGAGGTCTGACACTGTCCAGGAGCTGGTCACTCTGGGCATATTGTGGCCATCTGTTTGACATAGAACCAGGAAAGCCAACAGCAAGGGGTTAAGAGTCCCCACTGGGGAGATTTCACATCCTACTTCCACATCTGGGCTGAGATTCTGCCCCAGTTTGGGATCAACACAGGTTTCCTGTGTCCAGTCACTTTACGACCCCGTGGAAAGACCAAAGCTAAGGGTCCATAAGGTTGTCTTCTTGCAAACTCTGTGAGGCAGCACAGGGCACACTGACAGAGGAAGGGGAAGTGGGAGATATTCTCAGTGTGGCAAATTTTTCAAATGAAGTTAGCAGAGAAGTAGCTGGCTGGGCTAACTACCTGCCACTGGAAATAAACAAATACCTATTCCTATGTGGGATGGTGCAAAGAATAAAGGACAGCTTATCAAAGAAAGCTGCAGTTAGGGGTTCATGCCAACCAGGTTCCTGCTGGCTGCTGAGATGTGGCTGTAAGAGCTGGTAACACCTCCCTCTTACTGGGTTCAGAACAACAGATACATTGCTGTTTCTATTAGGCACCAGGCAAGAGAAAATGACGCAAACAAACACCAACATGAATTGACCACCAAGCCTGAAAACAGAGATTCAAGATACAGGTCTGACGGCCATGAGTAGCAGCACTGTTCTCATAAACAAAAGGATGTTTTGTATGTCAGGACATGCGTTTCTGACATTGTGTGTTATCAAGAAATGTGTCAACCCAGTCATAAAGAAAGTTTTATGACAAAGAAACCCTTATTTTTTTTAATGTATTGGTTTAAAAACCAATCCAACTGGAGATCTCACCCTGTGATTGGCTGGCACACCACACGAGCCATGCTTGAGTATGGAGCTCAATGCCCAGGTCCCTCACACAGCACAATCAATTGTATAGCCAAAGATCAAAGTAATGGTTTGTGTCAGTGAAGATGGTGCTGAATGGGGAAAGTAAAGACCAGTGACAGTGCTCTTTACAGGGACAGCCCTTCTGCTTGGCCACAGTTGTGTCAGGAGGGGCAGCAGATCTAGCAGTAGACCCAAGTCATAGTGAGCCATACACTCCTGGCCTCTCAGTAACCTCAGGGGTAAGCAAACCAGAAATATAAGAGAACACTCGAGGGCCAGAGTTTTAATTAATCATCTGTTTTGAAAAGCCACACAGTAGAGACGTCAGCTCAATGAGAATTTGTTCTCATTTTAGGGTTGTTACTGAGATAGCACACGATTCCCCACAGGCTGTGCAGAAACACCAAGTGCGTTGGGGGAGCTCAGCCTGGAGTCTGACATAGCGCAGAGCCTCTGGAGCCCTGGTGCCCCTGCCTGCTGCACCCCACTTCTCTGCTAATGCATTCTCCCCCAGGAAGAGAGCCAGGGCCACTTACCGGATTTGGATCTTCCATGGGCGGCATTTGAAGCAATAGTGAGAGACTGGGGCTTTACGGGGTCTCCTGGGACAGGATAGTTTCCGGCACTAGGAACCTGCATGTAAGGCCCCACAGCAGCGACCCTGCCAGATGTGCTCAGGGGTGACTGTGGTGACGACGTGCCATTCACACGGTTCAGCTACAAATTGGGAAGAGGTAAAAGTTAAGATTGTTCTAAATTAAAGGATATCCCAAGCCCAGTGTGAGAGATAGCCAGCTCAGACACAAGCCACTCACTCAACAATGTGTGCTTAGAAAGCCCGTCATCCTGAAAGATCACCATCTAGAAAGGGAAACATCAGAAAAAGGACAAGACCCACAGCCTGTATGAGTGATTGTTTGGTAACACCAACCCATTTGTGAGCCATAAGTGAGGAGCTGATGGGATAACAGAACAAATTCTGTTACCCAGGTACAGCCTCTGGGTGGGTACAGAGGTACTGGTCAAAGCCTGGGTTCTTGGCCTAGCTTTGAATCCTGCCACTTCAAATCTGCCATTATTTGCTGTATTGCCTTGGGCAAGTGACTTAACCTCTCTAAGCCTCTGTGTCCTCATCTATAAACTCAAGATAAGTGCTATTACAAGGACAGTGTGAGCAATGTGGGGTATAGTGACCAGACAAGGTTCTGACTCCCAAGCAACCAGCCTAGGTTCCTGTTAGCAGCTCTGTCTTTCTTGGCAAGTACAGGGAGCCACGGACTGAAGGACAGTGGTCACCTAATGCTGCCCAAGAACAAAAGGGTCTATTACAGGGATTCCAACTCAGAATCATTGGCTCCTCTAAGCATGGATCCATCACCCCTCAGTCATTCACAAGTTCTTTTTTTTTTTGGCTGGGGCTGGGTTTGAACCACTACCCTTTTGAGCCACAGGCGCTACCCCCACAAGTTCTATATGCATGAGCGCATCTCATTCTATGGAGAAAGCTCAAGATTCATAACTGCTCAGAGGTACCTAGTACCTCCAGGTGGAGATACATCTCTGCAGAAACACCTGTAAGGATGTCCCTTGAATTAGTAGGTGGAATGGATATGGCCTTTTTTTTTTGAGAAAGAGTCTCACTATGTCACCCTTGGTAGAGTGCTGTGCTGTCATAGCTCACAGCAACCTCAAACTCTAGGGCTTAAGCAATTCTCTTGCCTCAACCTCCCACGTAGCTGGGACTACAGGCACCCACCACAATGCCTGGCTATTTTTTGTTGTAGTAGTCTTTGTTGTCTAGCTGGACCTGGCCAGGTTTGCACCCGCTAGCCTTGGTGCATGTGGTTGGTGCTGTAACCACTGTGCCACAGGAGCCACACCTGGATGTGGTCATTTGTGATGGTTAACTTAATGTGTCAACGTGGCTAGGCCACAGTACCTAGATATAGTATTTGATTAAAGACCAGATGAGATATTGCTGTGAAGGTATTTTGTACATGAGATTATCTTTTAAATTGAAGATTTTGAATAAAGCAGATTCCCTTCCCTACAGTGGGTGGGCCTGTCCAATCAGTGGAAGGCATAAGAGAAAAAGATTGCACCCCTTGAACAAGAGAATATTCTGCCTCCCTGGGGCTTTAGCTGGCAGGCCTGCAAACTTGCTGGCATCCACAATCACAGGAGCTAATTCTTCACATAAGTCTTTTTAATTTTCTCCATATATACACACACACATGCTGCTGGTTCCTATTTTCTGGACTGCCCTGACTATTCCACCATTACTAAAGAACACAAAGTGTGTGTGGAAGGTGCCTGCAGCCTCTCTCTCTCATGGCCTCTGTTTTGTGAACCTTAAGAGAAAAATGAAAGTCAACATCTAAAATTGTAATTATACAAATTAACCACTGATCATTAAACTTTCTGGCTAAAAAAGGTGTAGATTTTGGTGGTGCCCATAGCTCAGTGGGTAGGGCGCTGGCCACATACACCGAGGCTGATGGATTCGAACCTAGCCTGAGCCAGCTAAAAAGAACAATGACAACTGCAACAAAAAGATCGGGCATTGTGGCAGGCACCTGTAGTCCCACCTTCTTGGGAGGCTAAGGCAAGAGAATCGCTTAAGCCCAAGTGTTTGAGGTTGCTGTGAGCTGTGACGCCACAGCACTCTACCCAGGGTGATAGCTTAAAACTCTGTCTCAAATTAAAAAATGGAGGAGATTTTTAAATAAGTTGCTGATTTTAATATCTACAGAAGTGGCCGCTCCCTTTATCCTCTACCATCCTCTAAACATCCCACCTGGGCAAAACTCCTGAAGCCTAGGACTGCTTCCTGAGAGCATCCTTCAGAGCAGCAGAGGTTGGCAAAAGGACACTCTTCTGTCCTGTGAAATCACTGAGGACATAAGGAACTCTGGGGAGCATGTCTTTGCTAGCTGGTTGCTTACTCTACTCTCCTACCCAATAGCAGACTGTAGTCAGCTTTGCACTTAGGCACTGTTTTCCTAATCCCTGAGCACCAAAAGTCAAGTGCCACATCCAGTTAAGGACATACAATGCAGCACCTCCTCCTCTGCATAGATGTTTGATGATACGAGTGTTCACTGATGTGTTATAGTGACAATAAGACTTGGACACCCTCCCTGACTACAGGGTATGGTAAAGGTGTTACAGGCCCTGGGACTACAGAACAGTATTCAAATAGTATAATAAGAATGAGGTAATGACCTGGAAAGATAATTGTGCTGCAGCTTAAAAAAACAAATAGGTAAAAAAACAAAACAAAACAAAAAAAAACCCAAATAGGTGAGAAAGTAGAAGGTAAGACAGTGGGACTAATATAATTCCTATAATCTCATTTTCAATTAAAGTTCTATACCTTTATATATTTATCAAGTAAAAAGACTAGAACCATTAAGTGGGAACACATACCTGTAATCCCAGGACTCTGGGAGGTCAAGGTAGGTGGACTGCTAGAGCCTCAGGAGTTCTAGACCAGCCTGAGCAAGAGCTACACCCATCTCTAAAAACAGTAAAACTAGCCAGGCATTGTGGCAGGTGCCTGTAAGTCCCAGCTACTCAGGAGGCTGGGGCAGGAGGCCCACTTGAGCCCTGGAGTTGGAAGTTCCAGTGAGCTATGATTGCACCACTGATTGTACCCTGGGCAACTGAGACCCCATTTAAAAAAAAAAAGAGCCAGGGTGTGGCCCAGCAGTTCTGTGCTGCAACTCCAGAACTCAATGAAGAAAATATAAAAACACACAGGGAGGGCGGAGGAAGAGGACAGAGCCAAGGCTATAGGCTGAAATACGTGACTCCTAGCACTAGGAAACAAACGAGTCTTTGGGAAAGTAAATTTTCTTCTCTTGTCATTTTTCATAGATCATGGCCAATTTGTTTTATCAGCTATGGCAGATGGGGGGAGCATAATACCACTTAGTGACAATGAGTAACTTTGGATGAACCATTTTTACCTCACAGAACCAAATTATCTTACAGAAACTCTTAGTCACATGCCTGTATTTTTTTTCCATAAAGACGTTCACGAAGCTCACTGATTCGCTTGTCCATCATGGCCACTTCCATGTTCCTTTTATTTAGGAGTTCCTTCTGCTGCTGGAGTTTTGAATTTTGTTCTTGGTTAAGCTGGTTACGAATCTGTAAAATACAAAACACAACTTTTATGATTTATAGGAATTAAAAACACCTGTGGCTCAGTGAGTAGGGCGCTGGTCTCATATACTGAGAGTAGCAGTTCAAACCCGGTTCTGGCCAAACTACAACAAAAAAAGAGCCAGGTGTTGTGGCGGGCGCCTGTAGTCCCAGCTACTCGGGAGGCTGAGGCAAGAGAGTCGCTTAAGCCCAGGAGTTGGAGGTTGATGTGAACTGCGACGCCATGGCATTGTGTGGAGGGCAACATAGTGAGACCCTGTCTCAAAAAGTAAAATG